>CM069905.1:107957835-108132013 GCA_036172215.1 Camellia granthamiana | reverse complement strand
CTCTCTCGCGTGTACTACGCTGAGAGGCTTCTTTTTGCTTTTCTCTTTCCTCTCTCGCGTGTACTACGTTGAGAGGCTTTTCTCTTTCCTCTCTCGCGTGTACTACGCTGATGAGGTTTCTCTTTGCCTTTCTTTCTTCTCTCGTGTGTACTACGTTGAGAAATGTTGCTCTTTCCTCTCCTGTGTACGATACGCTGAGAGATGTTGTGTTTGAGACTCCGGGTATTCTCGGTAGTCGCTTTTAGCCTTCTCCGCGTGAGACGCAGTGAGAATTGCATAATTTTCTTACATCCTTTCTGCATGAGATGTAGCTTGGTTCATGTTTACTTGCTTGCATAGTATTCGCTTAAAATGTTGCATTTATTTTGCATAATTGCTTCATCACAGCTCTCTTTGCATGATCATAAGTTATGCACTTGCATTGTGCATCACTTTGCATCCTGCCCCTGAACTATGCTGGTTTGATTCCTTGCAAAGGGATACGTAGGCAGCCTGCGGGCACAACCATTTATTTATATTTTGTTTGTTTGTCCAAGTCTTCGGCCTTGTCAAAAATGGGTCGTCTCTGGGCTTTGACATTCACTCCCGTCATTGTTATGACTTACGAGTTCTGTCAAAGAGGGGCAACTGTAGACACCCCATTTTTGACTGCCCTTAAGACTTGGACGTTACTGATGGTTTGCATGGTGAAGAAAGGTGTGCAGGGCACAGGTTCAGTTTCCTCGGCAATGAGAGAGACAAATCTCAACTTCACACCCCATTTTGGACCAAAATTATTTTGGATGGTTTTTAGACCTTAAAACCCTCTCTTTCAAAACATTTTTGAAATAAAATTCCCACGATGTTCCGACGCTCGCATTTCAGTAAATGTTGCGCTTTTCGGTAAACCGAGCAAGGACAAAGTGGGGATGAATGAAAGAGAGATGAAATCTTTGAAAAATCTTTCAAAACACCTTGCTTAGGGGTTTGAAGTTGAAGAAAAGAGGAGGAGAGAGGAGAAACCAAGTTGGAGAAGAAGTTCGGCAAGGATCCGGGTAGAAGGGAGTCGAGCAGCCCTCGCTGAATTGAGTTTATTTGTCTATACACTTGGAGTTTAGCTATGAGGCCACCACCATTGGAAAGAAGACTTCTGGGGCTTCACTTTGCACTCAAGAATCTCCTAAAGCCAAGTCCGGACGGGGGAGATATGGTTGGTTGAAGCAGGGGATCAGTCCGGTTGGATCAAATCTGCGCCGCTTCACCAAAAAGGGCATAACTTTTTGCACAGGAGGAATTTTAATGCAAGGTTTGCGCCATTGGAAAGCTAACTTCTGGGGCTACAATCTAGACATCCACCGGCACTTTTTGACCTCACCGGCTACCTACCGGCCATCCATTTATCCTACCGGCACAAAAGATTGCCGACCGGCCAATAAAAGTAGCCGACCGGCCAATTTTGCTAGCCGACGACCTTCCGGAGTATTCTACAGATTGAATGGATGACAGCTGTGCCAGCTGGAGGGCACAGACTGGATCCTCCATACACGTGTATGGAGGATCTTGGCTCTTGGTTTTGAAGCTTCTAAGAGAAGTCTTACTCCCTTGGCTCTATAAAGCAAGCCCTCCTCTTCCATGATTAGGGTTCTGAAATTCCAGGGGAGACATACACTCTCCCCCCTTGTATCTCTCCGTTTTAGCCTCAAAGTATAAGGTTCTTGGCTCCATTCCTACACCAACACCTAGCACCACCACCACCACTCCATTTCCAGTAGCTTGGAGCTCTTCTCAGAGGCTTGGAGGCACCATTTCTCAGTTCAAAAGGCAGCCAAGGAATAGTCTTCAAGGGTAAGTTCATTTCCCCTCTCTTTTGGCCTTATTTTGTACCATTGCTTAGCCCCATTTTCTTGCTGTTTTGAGCTCCGACCAAAACTGAAAATGTCATTTTTTTGAGCTATATTCTATGTTTCATTAAGGGCTCATTGCAGTTTGAAGCTTCTTTTTGGCACTTGCTTCATTATCCTCTTGAATGCCATTATTTTGCATGATATTTTTAGCCTATGTGTGATCTGTTTTGGGGCATGTCATAAACTGTAGATGGGCTTATTTTGAGCCCTTCTTACTGTTGGGGACCTCCATGTAGCACTTGCCATTGAACCCCTCTTTGGTCCCCATTTTTGCATGACTTGTTAGCACATTGAGCTTCTGTTTTTCGACCCTGATCAGAACTGAAAAGGGTCTTATTTTGATCCCCTCTCCATGTCCCATGAAGGGTCTTTTCCTGTTTGATGCATGTTTTGTATACTTCATGTTATAGCCCTCTTGTGGCCTTAATCTTGCGTTGCATTTTGAGCATACTTGTATCTGTTTTTGGGGTTTGTCATAAACTGTAAAACATCATATTTTTGGCCCCTCTTCAACATTGTAGAAGGGGCCTTCTATGTTTGAGACCAGCAGCTGTGACTTACTTCATTACCTCCCTTGCGGAGCCATTTTTGCATGATAGCTTAGCCTCACTTTTGTTCACTGTTTGGCCATGTTTTGAACTATAAACATGCTTGTTTTGGGGCTTCCTTGCTTCTGTCTTCATGCTTTGTAGTCTAAAAATGCTTGCTTTGCATAGTTATAGTTCAATACATCCGACTAGTTTCGGGTTTCGGGGCCTATAGCATGTATTGTATGACGTATTTGCATGTTTCGGGGTCATTGTGCATCATATTCCAGCACTGAAGTTTGCATGTTTATATGCCATGTTTCATCATTTTCCATGCCTTGTTAGAGTTGCATGTTGTATCTTAGGATTGGTCCATGCATTGGACATGTTTGTGTGCATTTCGGTTGCCTCATTTCACCTAATGGCCTCCTATGTGAGTGTGGCTGAGGTCCACTTGTATTGGTGTAAGCCCATCTTGCATTGTGTATGCCATGTTTCAATGCGTTGTGCATGTTATGTTATGTACATTGTGTGTGCCATGTAGTTGCATTGCATGTTTGTGTGTTAGCTTGCATGCTTAGGTTGCATGTGCATTGTTGTGCATTGCCTCACCTCTTGATCAACCATGATTGAGGTTGGGTCCCTTGTACATTTGTATGTGGCATGCATATTGACATTGAAATGCAATCTTGGTTCCTTAGGCTATCATGCACCAAGATGCATAATTGATGGCCCAAGAACTAAGGGTCATGCTTCCTTGAGTCCCATGCATGATAGGAAGCATTGGCCATGCTTACATATGCTCAAAATCTCATACCATGCACTGCCTGTCTGCTGTTGCTGTCAAAACTGTCTTCTGCAGGAATTTTATGCCGACCGGCAGTATAGAGTGCCGACCGGCACTATATGGGTGGCCGATAACCTCCTAAGTAGCCGATGGAAATTTTAGCTGGCCGGTGGGCACTTCCTCCAGCCGGTGGTGTACAGCAGCATGCAAGGAAGGTGTTTTGGGACTTTGGCAATTTTTGGAGAGACAGGGCAGTAAGAACAGAGGCAGCAGTGGTATGGTGCGGGTTTTCCGGGCAAGACGGATCGAGCATGCATCATTCACGCATCCCGAGGCGGGCGGCTGTGGCCACTTTTCTTTTTGCATTTAATTTGTTAATTAGATTAGAGGTTTTGTAATAATTTATTTATTATTCGGACTGTAATATTTATTTGGTCCCTCCGAGTGAGGGCGTATTTGTAATAAGTGTGCGTGGGTGTGTGCATGTCTTCCAACCCCCACTTCTTTCTCCCTTTTATTTACCTGCTTATGATGGTAGATTAGGGCATATTTAAATTAGCATGCCTTATGCTATGCATGCGTGCATTCATACATTTGTCTTGCATGCACCGGGCTCGGCGCATCATGCTAACTGCATTGTATTTCAATTCCAAATTGAATACATGTTACCTGTTGCATTTCACATGCCATGTTTAGGATAGTCGAGCCTACCTAGATTGCATCTTTGCATGTGTTGCATTAGCCATCTTAACATGAACTAGGATCATGCATATGATTACTAACTAGTTTCTGTTTTGGCTTGGAGTACTAGGTGAGCTTTTATGCTTTAGCATACCGCATGCGTGTGAGTGTTGCCATAATTGCATGATTACCATGAGGCTAGCTGCTTATGTGATATAACTGCTTGAATGCCTGTGGATGGAGGTTGAATTACCTAAATTGGAATAACGCATTAAAACTGTGAGTTTTAAGCCCACTTGATAGTGGCATAACCCTCTTTTCTAAAGCCCACTTGAGGGTGGCAAAATCTGCATTTTAGCCTACTTGCGAGTAGCAAACCATTTTCAAAACAAACATGCAATGTTTTGTTCCAATTTAGGCGATTTGGTCTATACTTGTTTGCTGTGCGCATAACATAGTAATTCTAAGCTAATAACCGGATAAGAACACATAACGTTTTCAAAAATGGATATCATGGTTAGTAGAGGCCGGTCTTCGGACCGGGCGAGAGGGGGTGCTCATAGCTGACCTTCCCCAATCGTACCCAAGTTCCCGAGCCGAGGCAACTTTGGTGATGACGGACACGTGGCCTTTGGCATCGAGTCAGGGTTTCCTAAATTTCCCATTTTAAAAATATTTAAGTGGCGACTCTGTATCTGGCGAAGCATTCCATGTTTGGCACTTCTTTCAAAATCTGTTTTCTCAAAACGATTTGCCGGATTTGGACTCTTTGGTTCAAATTAAGAACCGTGACAATTTGAGTCCGAACTGTAGTAGATCCACAAACGAACAAAACGGGACTTAACCCTCCCGGGGCGTTCGGGGACGTCTACAAGCATCCACCACCTTCTGGCCTCTTCTTGCAAGGTGAAGGTAGCTAACAGTACTTTATTCGCTTCCGAACACGGAAACACTTCAAATAGCTTCTCAGTCTCAAGAACCCATGCTTCAGCTTTTAGCGGTTCAAGGCCTCCCTGAAAGGATGGCGGTTTCATTTTGCTGAACTTTTGGGTGAGAGCAATTATGTCCCCATCATTCACATTCACATTCGGTTCCGGCTGTACTGGAGGAGGAGGTGGGGGCTATTGATTCGTTTGTTGCTCAAGTCTAGCAGTTATCAGTTCCATCATTCTTTCCATTCTTGCCATTCTTGCCTCAGTGGATGAGGATTCAGATTCATTTGCATTATCCATTTCACTATAAGCAGTTATAACAAGTATAAACATAAACAGTTGCATACTTGAACAGCTTAACACATTAGCACATATTCAGTCATGTCATAACCACACACTTATCATGCTCATGTAATGCCCTAATCGCTTTTCTAGGACACTCTATAGCTCATTTGGACACGTGTGTGCGGTATAACTCGTGGTTAAGTATCGCTCTAATACCACTCTGTCACGACCCAAACCCGCCCCTATGGGTTTAGCACCGTAACCGGCCAGTAATCCGAGATTACCGAAGGCCTACTTAACAGTAAGACAGTATAATAGAGTACAGGGGCATGGCGGAAGCCAATACAGTAACTAAACAATGTCCAATGAGCTGAGACAGTCTGTATGCCAAAAGATTTTTCATATATATATGCATACACAGTGCAGAACGGTACATACATCATTTACAACATACAGTGTAGGGACTTAATCTCTATTAAACAGTACGGTATAGTCTGTACAGTGTTACAAAAACAGTCCAAGACAGACGGGGAAATAAAAACACCCCTAAGCCATGGCTTGGCAGGCTCGGAACCTCGTAGTGAGGCACGGTGGTTGGCTTGACAAAACTGGAGTTTACCCTGACGCTCCTAGCTGCGGTCTGGTGCCTGTACACCTACATATATATATGAGCAGTGAGCTAAAGCCCAGTGAATAACACAATGCGTAAAGAGGTTTAGAATGAATGTCCTTACAGTAATGAAAACAGTTCATTTCAATCAGTATATCAGTTGCTCAGTACAGTAAACAGTCATATGTGGTACATCCATTAGCATAACAGTAAACAGTAGGTCTTAAGAGACCGAACAGTAGTGATGGCCATCAATCAGTAAACAGTAGTGGTTCCACGAGGGAACCGACAGAGATCTCTGTGACAGTAATAGTAAACAGTAAACAGTAGTTGCTAAGGATGCCATAGTACAGTTAAGAATATAGGACATACATTCATTCAGTAAGCATTGTCAGTTTAGTAAACAGTTCAGTTCAGTATTCAGAAGATAATCATTTTGAACATATCTTTACACAATTGTTACTCACAGAGTTCTGGGCTACAGTGAACTAGAGCGTCTCCTCGGAAAGCCAACCCTACACAGTTTACAGATTGAACACACACTAAGCTACACAGTTGGGAAAGATATTAACTTAATCCCTAATTTGCCTCGGTGTGGTTCTACATCTACATCCTCTTTAAAATGCCTTAAATATGCCCTAGGAATGCCTAGGATGGAAAGAGGATGCAAAGATGCACTTTTGAACACTTTACAAAGTTTGCTGAAAACAGGGGTCTCGCTCAAGCGTGGCTTTCTACGCTCGAGCGGACATGCAAACAAAGGATCTCCGCTCGAGCGTCAATTCCGTCGCTCGAGCGGACTGTGTGCTACAGTAAAAATGCTGGATGCTCCAATTTTGTGCTCGATGGACGCTCGAACCTCGCTCGAGCGTAAGACACAAGTCCTCGCTCGAGCGTGAGTTTCCTCGCTCGAGCGGACTGTGAACTCATGCAAAGTACTGGATGCTCGCATTTCACGCTCGAGCGTAACTTTTCTCGCTCGAGCGGAAGGCAGAATCACAGAGTGTACGCTCGAGCGTGGACTTCCTCGCTCGAGCGTAGGCCCAAAATCTGGAAATTCCAGATTTGAGTCCTAAGCTCAAAATCAAGTTTAAAAGCCAAATTTTTGCTCCTCTTGGGCTAAAAACCTGGAAAACACTTGTAAACACATAACATTATGTATTTCAAAGATCAATTTGGTAAATCAAAGCCCAAGGGTGTTTAATTCAAACTCAATTTCAAACCAATTTTCATGAACATGAAGAACATGCAAACATGCATGAATTCAAACCATTTCAAAACTTCAAACATGCTCTAATGAGCTCATTCTTTCCAAAACAAGTTGAAAACATGGACTTAAGCTTAATTATGAACATGCATGTGATAATTTGCCATGAAATCAACTCAAAATTCATCAATACACACATGCATGCATGAAATGAGCTACAATACAACATTACAAGCCATAAATTGGCTCTAGACTTCAACTTAGCTCTAAATCATGCAAGAGTCTAACAAAATTGCAAATCAAAGGGTAGTTATTCTACCTTAGGTCTTGTATTCAAGGTTTAGGAGCTCAATTGGCAACTACACTTCAATTTCCTTCAAGTTCCCAAACAATGCACAAGGTTGAAGCCAAAATCTCCCTCAATTCTCTCCCTCTCTCTCTAGTTCGGCTATGCACTCAAAATAGGCTGATGAAATGTGCTTTGGTGATCAAGTGTAAGGCTCAAAAGTATGTGTAAGGTAATGAGCCACTAAGTGGCAAAATTGTAATTAATGCAACTCATGTAATTGGATTATTTTAATCTAATTTAATCATCCTAAATCACATTTCAGACTAGTACACCATAAAATCACATAAATTCTCATGATTATAACTCACTAATCAATTTCTGGTTCGGCCGCCGATAAGGCCTTCAATTAACAGTTTAAACATAGAAATTGAACAGATAATCATATAGTCAAACAGACAGAATTACAATTCAAACAGATACAGGCAATCAATTCAGTTTCAGATTTCAGTCTGTCAGTTCAGTGATCCAGTCAGTTCAATTACCAATCATAATCATTCTCAGTTTAGCAGTAATCGGTAATTAATCGGTAAGCAGTATGAGGGTTGTTACAGATTTGGCATCAATTGTTATGTGATTTTAGTCCATGTTTCATAGCCATACATTCACATTTGTCACACATTCAATGTGTTGGAGGGTTGGCCCCTTTATGCCTTAACATGAGCCATTGTGTATGCCTTCATGCCATAGCTTGCGAGCCATTATTTTAGTGGTTATTTGGGGTTATTATGCCATGATGTAACTCTAATTTTTATTGTTTAAGTCGTTCCGTGCTTGGTCCTAATAGGTGTAGTGTAATCCACCTTACTTGCCTTGCATATTCCATGCTTCATGCCCTTTATGCTAGCATATTTTGGCCTACTTCTATGCATGTTTTAGACTCATTTTAACATGTACTAGGATTGTTTTGGGTTGCCTTGGCCACATGCTTCATGTTTTGTATACTTGTAGTACAAATGCTCTTGCTTACCTCAAGCTTTGGGCATCATTACATGCTTCATTTGTGTTGCGTACATGATTTGGCATCACCTAACATGACATTTCAGAGCATTTAGGACTATCATGTTCTCACTTCATTCATGCTTTGAATGCCTTCAAGTATTGTGCATTGTTGCCTAATTTATGCCTTAGCTCGTATGCTTGCATGCCTAGGTCTTTGAGCCCTCGTCTCAGCATGTTTAGGTCCTTATTTTGACCTACTTGAGCTCTGTCCATGCTTAGTTCATGCATTTGTGCCATGTATTGCATGCCTCATGTGTAGTCCTGTTTGCTTGTCTTAAGCTTTAAGGACCATTGCATGCCATGCTTGTGTTGATTAAGTGATTTGGCATCATTTCTTGTCTAATTTCAGTGCCCTTAGTGTTGTTACACTTCCTTGCTTTTTACTCTTTAAGTGTTCTTGAGAGTTGCACCTTAGTGCCTCAGTTAGTGAGCCAATTGGCATGCATGTTTGTATGTGTTTTCAGTGCCTTTATTTTAGCATTATGGCCACTGTTTTGGCATGGCTGAGGTCTATCCATTTCGGTTTGAGTCCATTGAGTATGTGGTTTGCATGACGTTGCATGCTTGGTGTATTGCATATTGTTTCCCTTGTTGCATTGCATTGTGCGTGCATGCATTACATTGTGCGTGCATGCATTACATTGTGTTTGGAACCTCATGATTGTCTTGCATTGAGTATGCCATCTAGTTCTTAGCATTTAGCGTTGTGCATGCCACATTATCCCTTGCATTGTGTATGCTAGGTTGCTAGTTGCATTGAGTATGCCATGTAGTTGCATGTTCGGATGCTAAGGTTGCATTACATTGCACTGAGCATGCCATGTTATGCATTGCATTGTGTTTGGAATAGGTGTTAGTCCAAACACGAGAAACGAGGGACGTTTCATACTTCAAGTGATGAAACGTGCCTTAATTCCCGGTCGCCGACGCTCTTGATCATACATGATAGAGTTCTAGGCTTTATGTGTTTACTTGTGCATTCATTTTCATATTGAATTGTGCAACTTCGCCTCTCGGCCATCATGCATGGAAATGCGCGATTGGTGGCCCGAGGGTCGAGAACCACACCCCCTTGAGTTCATCACATGATAGGGAGGGTAGTTGTGCACACATATCTTGCAAATACATTGCCATGCCCTTTCTTGCTCTCTATTGCAGAAAACTGGGATTCAGCAGCAACAACTGGCCGGCCAGCCAGAAAAACTAGCTGGCCGACCACTTTTCTAGTTTTTCAACAACCAAAAGTGGTCGGCAGGTGTCTAGAGAGATCAAAAGTGGTTGGCCACCCTCCCACAGGATTCCTAAGGTGGAGTTTCAGCTTTTTGGAGTTTGGTGCAAGTTTCTGAGAACAATTGAAAACAGAGGCAAATCGGGGCATCGCATTGGATTTCCAAACGAGGCGACCGGGCTTGCATGCATTCCTCTCCCTCTAAAGCTCCTGACTTACTACTTTCCTTAGCTGCCATGCTTAGATAGCTAGCTTATGCTTTGGTTTCTACCTTAATAGTTAATGTGTTTAGCTATTTCAATTCGTTTTGTAATAATTAGTTAACTAGGATTAGTTAATTAATTTGTTGTGTAATAATTAGTTTAATTAGCTTAGATTAGCTAGTTAGATTCTTATTTAGACTCTCCTTCGAGAGGACCAACTGTTGTAATAAGCGTGCGTGTATGTAATGCATGTCTTCCAACCTCCATTTCTTTCACCCTTTTACTTAACCGCTTACGATGGTTAGTTTTAGGGCATATTTCATTTAGCATACCTTATGCTCGCATGCGTGCATCCATTCATCTATTTTGCATGCACCGGGCTCGGTGCATCATACTAACCGCATTGTATTTCAATTCCAATTTGAATACATGTATCAAGTTGCATTTCTTATGCCATTCTAGAAATAGCCGAGCCTATTTTAGTTTCATTTTCGCATGTGTTGCATTAGCTATTTTTAACGTGAACTAGGATCATGCATGATTTCTAACTAGTTCTCTATTTTGGCTCGGAGTACACTGTGAGTATTTACGCTTTAGCATACTGCATGTGTGTTAATATTGCCATGAAAGCATGCTTACCATGAGGCTAACTGCTTATGTGATTAACTGCCTAAATACCTATGGGTGAAGGTTGGATTACTTGAATTGGAACAATTCATTGAAAATCACATTTTAGCCTACTTACGAGTAGCAAACTTCAAACCGTTTTCAAACAAGCATGCAATGTTTTGTTCCAAATTAGGCGATCTAGTCTATACTTATTTGCTATACGCATCACATAGTAAGACTAGCTAATTAACCGGAATAAGAACACATGTGTTTTCAAAAACAAGATATCATGCTTAGTACAGGCCGATCTTTGATCGGGCGAGCGGGGGTGCTCATTAAATGACCTTCCCCAATCGTACCCAAGTTCCCGAGCCGAGGCAACTTTGGTGATGATGAACACGTGGCCTTAGGCACGAGTCAGGGTTTCCTAAATTTTCCCAAAATAAAATATTTAGGTGGCAACTCTGTATCTGGCAAAGCAGTCCATATTTGGCACTTCTTTATAAAATCAGTTTTCCAAAACGATTTGCCGGATTTGGACTCTTTGGTGATTTATTGGTCTCACATTGCACATTGTGAGGTTAGATTCAGAACCGTGACTTTTGAGTCCAAACTGTGGTAGCTCAGAGAACAAAACGAGAATTCCCAGCCCTCACGAGGCTCGCGCGGATACTCGGAGAGTTCTCCCCGGGAGCGCATCCACAATATGGTTCTTAGGGACCAAATTACTGATATTGTCAGAGAAATGTATAGACCTATGGCTCGGGGGTTTCAAACTCCTATGTATAGGAAACCATACTCAGAATGGGTGGATAGGGTACATGGATACCTAAGAGGGTTTAGAATACCAGACTTTACTCTTTTTTATGGGAATGGAAACCAGTCAACAGTAGAACACATTGTTAGGTTCGCTGCCCAATGTGATGAATTTACCAATAATGATTACATGAAGTTAAGACTTTTTCCAAATTCTCTAACTGGGGCAGCTTTTGTATGGTATATTAACCTTACACCTGGCTCTATCCAAACTTGGCAACAAATAGAGGTGGCATTTCATGTCCAATTCTTCCAAATGGAGCTAGAAGTTTCTATGGCAGACTTGGCAAGGTTGAGTCAAAGGCCTGATGAGAAGGCTGTTCAATTTATTGCCAATTTCAAAAGAGCACAAAACAAGTGTAGGGTCATTCTACCAGAGCCTGAATTTGTGAGATTGGCTCAAAATGGTTTAGAGTTTAGGCTTCGAAACAAGTTTGACTCGACTGAGTTTCGAGACTTAGTAGAATGACCTATAAGGTGTCTAGGTATGAATCATTACTGAAGGAAGAACAAGACCGAAGTAATGCATCATACAAGACTTATTATAGAGATCCTAATTATGAGATTGATGCAGCAGAGATTGTAGAGAAAGGGACTGTGATTTGTGAGGCATTAATTCATAAAGACACTACAATAGATCAGTAGTTTAAAAAGAAATACCCTCATAGGAAATACTCTTTCGATTTAACAAAGGCAGATGACATTTTTAATCATTTGCTTGCAGCAAATTTCCTAAACTTACCAAAAGGAGTTAAAATTCCTTCTCCAAAAGAACTTAAAGGAAAAATGTATTGTAAATGACACAATTCTTGGTCTCACTCAACTAAACACTGCATTGTTTTTCGGGACAGGATCCAAGAACAGATTCGAAAGGGAAGTTTAAAATTCCCAGCTAAAACAGAGAAAGCTTTGGGGATTGACACCAATCCATTCCCAGAAATTAGAGAAGTTACAGCCAATGTTATTGTGCCAGACTTCCAGAACTTATCCCTGAAGGAATTGGAAGAAGTTAATGTGCAGATGCATGTTGCCAGCCAGACTACTGTTAAGAAAGATACCAAAAATTCACCAGCAAATGGGCAAGGCTTTGCAGACCAAAAGGAGGACTCTAGTACGGAAGCACTGGACGATGACTCTTCAGAAGCAGCTGTCATGCAAAGGATGTGTCCCAGATGCAAGTTAAGTTACAAATGGTTAAAAGGGCTCCCAATTGATGGGAAACAGTATTACAAGGATGAACAGAGGCGCCCTAAACCAACCAGTGCCTACAACAAAAGGCTATACCCAATTGGTCCCAGAAAACAGCCATTCTTGGCTAGACCAACAGCCACTAGAGTGCATTCCAAGGGCAAGAGACCTCTACATGAGTTCAAACCACCTAACTACTACAGGATGGAGGACAATCATCCTGAGAAGAGGCCTGAAGTGGGCTCAAGTTATGGGATCAAAGCCAGAGATTGGCTTCCTAGACTAGCCTCACACAAGATGGAAAGTAGTCACCCTGATGGAAGGCCTGAATTAGGCTCAAGACATGAGATCAGGGCCAAGCAGTGGCCTCCACAGGCAGCTTTGAAGCTGGCTTCAAAGGCAAAAAGGGATAGTTCAACAACTGAGCTAGTGAGTTCATGGGTACCTGAGGTTCCAGATTGGTTTGTCATGAAGAACAAACCTAAGGAAATGCCTACCCAGAGAAGTGTTGTGGGAGACCAGGGTAGGATGGTTAAACCTCCCTTGGTGGCTCCAAATAATTAGGTGTTACTGAAGCATCCAAAAACAAAGGAACCAAACATGGTTCAAGTAATTTCTAGGTTCCAAAGGAGGAAGATTCAGCAAAGGTACACTCAGTACCAAAAGGATCTAAAGGAAAGTGGGGAGAGTTTTTCATTGAGACAGCTAGAGGTAAAAATCTGCAAAAAAAAATGAGTTTTTCCATCTTTGGCCAGCAGGGGATCATTGATGGCTGGCACTACATCATTTCTGACTAGCAAGGACCATCAATGGCCGGCACTGCATCATCCATGGCCGGCACCCTTCACCAGTGGCCGGTAGAGAAAATCTGCTCTCTAGGTCCAACTTCAAACGGGCATAACTCCTTCATCTGGACTTCTTTTCAGGTCATTCTTGTGTCTAAATTGAAGCCCTAGAAGTAAGATTTCCAATGGTGGCAGCCTCACATCACAATTCCAAGTATGAAAAAAGTTATGCCTCTTTTAGTGAAGACTACTCAGTTTTAATCCTACCCGGATTCATGCTGAACTTCTTCTCCAACTTGTTTTCTTCTCTCCTCTCCTCTTTTATTCAAATCCAAACCCCTAAACAAGGTGTTTTGAAATATTTTTCAAAAGAGTTCATCTCTGCTTCATTAATTTCCACTTTGTCCTTGTTCGGTTTACCGAAAAGCGCAACATTTAACAAAATGTGAGCGTCGGAACATCGTAGAACTTTTTCAAAAACTATTTTGAAAGAGAGGGTTTTAAGGTCTCAAAACCATTTAGTCAAAATAGTTTTGGTCCAAAAAGGGGTGTGAGGTTGGGATTTGTCTCTCTCCTTGCCGGAGAAATCGAACCTTTGCCCTGCACATCTTTCATCACCAAGTAAACCATCAGTAGCGCCCAAGTCTTAAGGGCAGTCAAAAATGGGGTGTCTACACTTAGTAGGTTCTTAAATTCTTGTGAATGTAAATATTCAGCTATAGAAAAGTTGTGACTTGCATTGTATTTTGCTGCAATGAAACTAAGATACTATCTTTTGCTTACAACTGTCTTGGTAATTGCAACCACAGATTTGGTTAAGTATATGTTATCTAGACCTATGTTGAGAGGAAGAATTGGCAAATGGATACTAGCTTTATCAGAATTTCATCTAGAATATATCCCCCAAAAATTAGTAAAGGGACAAGTTTTAGCTAATTTCTTGGCAGATCATCCATGTCAGACAAAAAGCCAAGAGATAATGGATCTTGGTATGGCTAATATTGAGCCATGGCAAATGTGGTTTGATGGATCAAAAGCCAACAGTCTAACTGGAATTGGTGTGGTGATTAAGTCACCATAGGGGGTAGAAACCATACATGGTTTCAGAGTTGATGAAATTACTTGTTCCAATAATCAAGCTGAATATGAAGCTTTAATAATGGGACTGGAAATACTTATTGGATTACAAGCCTAAGCAATTGATATATTTGGGGATTCTCAATTGGTGGTTAACCAAGTGAAAAGAATTTTCAAATGTTAAAGTGCAAGCATGTTGTCATACTATGTTGTTGCATTACATTTGCTCTCCCAGTTTCAAATAGCAAATGGGACTTATATCCCAAGATTCATGAATAACAAAGCCAATGATATGGCTCAGAAAGCTTCAAATTTCAGGAGAAGAGATGATACTCAAATGAACATAAGTCAAGCAACATATCAAAAAGTAATACCGCCCTTAAATGAAAGGAATGTGGTATTAGAGGTTAATCATAATGACTTACAAGAACAAGATTGGAGATATCCAATAATGCAATACCTAACTGGCCCATCTTCGAAAGCTAGTAGAAAAATCAAATTACAATCTATACAATACATAGTGTATGGTAATGCTCTTTACAAAAGGGGAGTAGATGGGTTATTATTGGAATGTTTAGGGCCAAAGGAGGCATTGATAGCCATGGATGAAGTTTATGAAGGCATCTGTGGTGCTCATCAGCCTGGTGTGAAGATGAGATGGTTGCTTCGAAGACATTCCTACTATTGGCCAACCATCCTTAAAGATTGTATAAAGTATGCTAAAGGTTGCCAGGCATGCCAAAAGCATGGCACGATAAGACATGTACCAATAACTGATTTGCATGCAGTTGTGAAACCTTGGCCATTTAGAGGATGGTCTATGGATATGATAGGAGAAATACATCCACCCTCTTCAAAGCATCATTGTTTCATTTTAGTGGCCACAGACTACTTCACTAAGTGGGTCGAAGCTAAACTATATAAGGCTGTAGACCAAACTGAAGTTATTAGATTCATTAAAGATCTGATCCACAAGTTTGGCATCCCACAGACCATAACTATGGATAATAGGACTGTGTTTAATGGGAAGATGGTAAAGTCTTTTGTGGCAGAGTTTGAAATTAGCCTTGTTAATTCTATCCTCTATTATGCACAAGCAAATGGTCAAGTAGAATCATCCAATAAGTCTTTGAAAAAAAGAATACAGAGTGTTGTGAAAGACAATCCTAGGGATTGGCATAACTTATTATTGGATATATTATGGGCTTATAGGACTTCTCCAAGATCAAGTACAGGAGTTACTCATTATGCCTTAGTATATGGGCATGATGCAGTGTTACCTGTAGAAATTAACATCAAGTCCTTGAGGGTGAGATGTCAGGATCAGTTAGTTCCTGAGCAGTACCATTAGAGCATGTTCTTAGAATTAGAAAATATGGATGAAGCTAGAATTTTGGCATTAAATAGTATTCTTTTCCAAAAGAAGAAAGAACCCAAAAACTATAATAAGAAAGTCAAACACATTAGCTTTGATGAAGGTGATTTGGTATAGAAGACAATACTCCCAATAGGAATTAAAAGCCATAAGTTTGGCAAATAGTCACCTAATTAGAAAGGACCATATCAAGTTCATAGGGTCTTGCCTTAGGGGGCATACTATTTGAGAAATTTGAATGGGTATGTACACCCTAAGAAAATTAATGGTAGGTACTTAAAACCTTATTATCCAACTGTGTGGAAAACACAAGGAGTATAGTAAGTGTTAAACAAGAGAAGCATGAAAACACTCAAATAATAAATAAAAAATTCATTTCATAAGGAGTTAAATACATGCAGCCATAGATTGGCCCAAAAGTCAGTACAATGTTTCAGTTGTTCATTTACAATTGATTCTCTACTCTTAAGAGATGGGAACAACTAGATGGCTGTAGTCATCTCCTGCCTTCCATCAGCCAGTCCTTGGTTGGTGAATTACAGCTTGGTGGTAGTTCAATCCAAAACCAGGTTAACTGCTGATAACTCTTCCTCTAGTTAAGCCTTCTTCTCCAAAAGTTGGGCTCGAAATTGGGAGACAGAGGAATGTTGTTCTTTCAAATCAGACACCTCAGCATGTATCTGGGAAACAAATTCCTGGTCTCTCAACAATTTCTCCTCTGCAGCTTTGGCAACATGACTGTGTAGCTCGACTTTTTTGCACCCCCTTTCAGAGGTCGAAATAAGCCCTATAGTATCGGACTCCTACGATTCTAAATCTGATTCCACAAGTTTAATGTAAAATAGATGAATACCAAAGAGTCTAAATCCGGCAAATCTTTTGGAAAATCGATTTTGAATCAAATTGCCAAAAACGGACTGCTTTGCCAAATACAAAGTCGCCACCTAAATATTTTTTGAGAAATTTAGGAAATCCATGACTCGTGCCAAAGGCCACGTGTCCGTCATCACCAAGATTGTCTCGGCTCGGGAACTTGGGTACAAGAGGGGAAGGTCATGAATTGAGCACCCTTGCTCGCTCGATCAAAGATCGGCCTCTACTACTCATGATGTGAATCTTATTTACATTATATGCTCTTATTCCGATTATTAGGCTAGCTTTACTATGTGATGCGCACATGCAAGTATAGACTAGTTTGCAAGACTTGGAACAATTCAACTCATGTTTGTTTGCGAAAATGGTTTGAATTTGCCACCTCAAGTGGGCTCAAAGATGTGGATTTGCCATCAAACATAGTGGGCTTAAAACATAATTTGCCACTCAACAAAGTGGGCTTAAAACGCACATTTGTTGAATTGTTCCAATTCAAACAACAAGCCTTCATCCACAGGCATTCATTCAGTTTAGCATTTAAGCACATAGCCTCATGGCAAGCATGCTAATCATGGCAACATACACATTCATGCGAGTATGCTAAAGCATAAGAACTCACCTAGTACTCCAAGCTAAGAAGATATGAGTTAGTAAAATATGCATGATTCCTAACTATACAAGATATCTAATGCAACACATGCGCTATGCAATTTAATAGGCTCGACTACTAATATAGCATATGGATCGATTTGATAATATGCGATTAAACACGTATTCAAAGAAGTATTGAAATGATAATGTAGTTTGAATGATGCGCCGAGCCTCGGTGCATGTAAGACGAATAAATGGATGCAAGCATGAGATATGCTAATTAAAATATGACCTTAATCTAACCATCGAAAGTGATTAAATAAAAGGGAGAAAGACGTGGGGTTGGAAGACATACACACACGCGTGCACACTTATTACAACATTACGCCCTCACGAAGGAGGAGCCACACGCATACGAATAAGAATATCCTCCCGGAAACTCTCTGTTTAGTGTCTAATTTCTGTTTTATTTCGCAGTCAGAAAAATAATTTGTTTTCATCCCAGCCTTTTTTCTGTTCTGCCATGAGAATGGCCACTGATTTTTTATACTGCCTTGCTGCCACAAAAAAGAAACAGAGCACAAACAGAATGTTTCTAGGGGATGTTTATCCTCTCTACTCCACCCTATCATGAAACAAATCAAGGGAGGAGTAGAATCGATCCACAAATCATCAATGGTCGCAAGGTTATTGCGTGATAATCTATGGCTCGATAGGACAAAGGCTCAATGAATGAAAAGAAAAGACCAACAAGACCTCCTCCCTATCATGGAGTCACCTCAAGGGAAGTGGTAAACATTGACTCTTGAACTATTGTCATCACTAAGAGTATGTAATGATTCAAGACTTAGTGGGTTCAATTAACGTCCGATTGAACCCAACTTGATTTTATTTTCTTATTTTACCTCTTTTAACCCATTTATTAGCCTTTTCAATTACCTTCCCATTCTTTAGTCATTTTAGTCCAAAAATGAGAATTATGTCCACTAAAATAAGAGAAGCGTCAAACAAGGAGTTGTTCTTCGCATGAGAGAGATGTAATGCCCTGGTAATGAACCTCTAAAGAGATTAAACCATTTAGCATGGAAGCTATCTTTCTTATGCTAAAAACAACATATATGTGACTTTAATTCATCGGTTTCAATTAGATTACAACAATATACAATATAACAATAAATCAAAGCAAAAGAGCAAAATAAGTAAGAAATGTAAGAAAATGAAAGGTTTGTGAAATTCACCTTCCAAGGAAAGGATGAACTCTTTAGTTCACAAACTCCCTCTTGATCACCCTCAAGTGTAGGAAGTGTGTTCTCAAATCCTCAATTCGAAATTATGGAATTTATGGAGTTTATGGTATGGAAAGTGGCTAACTCTCTAGTTTTTCTCACTTTCAATCACTAAACACTCTTCCTTATGATCAAGGCAATTGATCTTTGGCTATATCAAAATTTTTGGAGTGTTTTTGGTGAATTGAAATAAGGAATTTCAGTAGCTATGGAAGCTTGGAAGTGTTGGCTCAAAATTGAAAATGTAGACAATCTTTTACTCTCTTTTCTCTCTAACTCTCTTGAAGTATTCTTATGCTCTTTTTTTTTCCTCTTCCCTGAGCCTCTCTCGCTTTGGCTTTATATAGGCAACAAAGTATAATATAATAATATAAAAAGCTATAGGCATATAATATAATAATATATATATTATATAAAGATTATATTTAATATACTATATATGTTATGCTGAAATTTGGATGTCTGTAACCGAGAGCTGACCGACATCAAAACAATTTTTTATTATTTTTCTTTTATTTTATATATATATATATAATATAAAATATCTAAAATATATAATTTATACCAAAATACTACATATAATATAATAATATAACTATATATAAAATACTAAACATATAATATAATACTATAACTATACATAAAATACTAAACATATAATATAATAATATAACTTTTTATTATTTTATATATATATAATATATAATTTATACCAATTTATAAAAAAAAAAAACACCAAAAATATGAACAAACACATAAAATTTATAAAAATACTAAACTAATGAAATATTTAGTATTTTAAAACAATTTGGCTATAATGGTGAAAGTTAGGATTAAAGTTCAAATTCCATCTCTCTTACTGGGGATTCTGTGAGAAACACATTCTACTTGTCATCATCGGGTAATCAAAAGAAAGCACCAAAGTCTTAGGGCCGGTCAAAATGGGGTGTCTACAGACAAATATTGATATAAAAGTCAATGGTAGCTGCTATCTGAGACAAATGACTTGAAATAGCCACATTGGATTGCTCAATAACCTTGCAGCACTGGAGGAAACCATTCTTGATAATAGGTCTTTGCAAGGCTTCGAATGGGATCCTCAAGAACAATGTCAGCAATTCCAAACAGATACCCAAATCCAGTGAAGGTGAGGAAGCCCTACTGATGGTAGAAGAGCTCTAAAAAATTTCCAAGAGAGAATTAGCCAGAACCAATGGCTCAATTTCATTACTGGTTGTTGGAATGGTAAAAGGGATGTCAAAAAGGCTAGCTAGTCTAGCTTCAAAAGTTTCCATCTCTTCCATTGACATTGTTGGTGCAGAAAGGGTTCTAGTAGAAGGAAGAGATGGCTGCATAGGGATAGGAGAGGAGGATGAAGTGTCCCTAGTAGTTTCCATAGTCCTGGCCACCAGTAGGTCAAGAGAAGAGGGACTGGAGCTGGATAGGTACAATGGATGAAGAATTGGTGAGCTACCAGTATCTTCTCCGAGAGAATCAGCTATCATTGGAGATTAAGTAATAACTGGGATTTCCTCAGGAGTGGAAGGAGCAGCAAGGATTGTAGAGAGAATAAATTGGGCTGAGTTAAAGGATAGAAGAGGAAGGTATGGAGTTAAGCCGAAGGATAAGGATACAAGAATGCTTTGCCTCAAAAAAGGTATAACAAGTGTAGAACTAGGGAGTGGGAGTATTGCCTGAATGGGCTCTACACTTCGAGGCACTGCTTCTGATAGTCTTTCAACTTCAGATGAAACTGAAGATGTCCTTATTGAAGGAGAAGGTAGAGTAGTTGTTGCTGCAAAAGAAAAAATACAAAGCAATGTTAAGTTTCAACATCAAAAATTTGAGAAAGGAAATTAGAGACACAAAAGGAAATTATTAGTTTCAGAAGTGGTAGCAATGGTTGGAAAACTGCTTTCACTACTTTAGCAGATGCTTCATGAATGGGATCCCCAATGAGATCAGAGAGAGAGATCATCATTTTCTTCTTTCTTTTTAATGGTGTCTCTGGCTCTTTTTCTACTTCCTCTTCTTCCACGTGAGCCTCAGGTACCTCTTCTTCAGGATCAAGCAAGAGCTTTCTTTTCCTTTGTTGTTGCTGCTTGCTCTTGAGGAGATTTAAAGCTTGAGCTCTTTAAGGAGAGTCTCCTTGTGAGGCATCTGCACCACCTACACCAAAGAAGGATTTATAAGTAAAAAGCAAAAGCATCATAAAAAAGGACAAAAGAAAAGAAGCAACAATGCAGACTTTTCTTCGAAGCAGCTCGAGTAACTCTAGGAAGAGGTGAGGCAGCAGGAGCAGACTTTGTAATAACAGGGGTAAGAGTTGGGGTACCATGAGCAGTGGAGGAAGTAACAACTCCAGTCCCTTTAGACTTGGCTTGAGGTACATCAAGTACCAGTAGTAGATCTTGAGGAGAAATGGCCAAGTACACCTCCATATTGGCCATCCACCAATTCTGGTACCGTTTTAGTGTGTTGCTTTGAGGAATGAAGGGTAGGTATTCAAAATCAATCAAGTCTTGGATGAACTTAGAGGTTGCCTCTTCCAATCTGGATCTTGGAACTTTAAGTTCTCTGTTCGCAAAGTTTGAATTGGACTGACTGCAGAGAGGGATAGGAATCCCTTGAGAGAGTCCAAATTGCCTAGCAAATTAAGCAGGGCAATAGGGCTCAGAGATACACTTATAAGCTCTGGGGTTCATAGTGCCAATGAATAGTTCCCTTTGGATCAAAATAGAAGCCCACATATTTTTGTACTGAGGCCTCGAGCAAGACCTATCACTCAAAAAGGTCCTCAACCAAGCTGGGCTAATATTAGTAGCTTCGAAGGGGCAGAAGAAGGAAAGCTAGGAGTTGGTAAAAGAAAGAAAAGTAGAAGGCGAAGTTGGAAGGATAAAGTGAAACATTGGCTAACTTCATACCATAAGTGGTAGGATTTGACATCAAAAACTTTAAACATTTAGACTACAAATCAATGAAGTATGCAAAAAGCCAGAGTTGGAGTATCTAAAATGGGCCTCCTTGATTGGCATCCATGGGTTTTTCACAAAAGAGGGAACAAGCTCTATAGACATGACCCAAAACATATGGAGCTAAAGCCGCCCTTTTATGCAAAACAAAGGCTTTGGCAAGAGGGGCAAACTCAGGCATGATCCTCTGAGAAGAAGTACAGAAGAGGAATTTGCAAAGCAAATGCAATAAAAAAGAAAAGAATTCCTTATCAGCCACAGGGCCTTCTCTTTTGTTTTCAACCTTGACAAAGTCACTATAAGATGAGTTCAGAGGGGGGAGAGAAAAGGGGTTCTGAGGTCAGGGTAGTCTGGGCCAATAGGAGTGCCAATAAGAGTACCAATAGGGGATAATCCTAATAGATGGCAGATGTCAAGGATAGTGGGAGCCATCATCCCACATCTAAATTAGAAGAAATTGAAAGCAAAATTCCAAAAACAGAGAACGGCAAGTATTAAAAATGGGTCTTTCGAAATGGTAAACCTGGACAGTTGAAGGGCATCGAAGAGGCAAAGCTCCTGAAGATCCAGTGTCCTAGCAAGGACGACTCAATCATACCATTCCTCCCACTCTGGTCTTACTGTGGGCCAACAGTGATGTGGTCGGTTCACTCTCCAGTTTCCCCAATCGAGACCGCCTTC
Organism: Camellia granthamiana; assembly: GCA_036172215.1. Taxonomy (NCBI): domain Eukaryota; kingdom Viridiplantae; phylum Streptophyta; class Magnoliopsida; order Ericales; family Theaceae; genus Camellia; species Camellia granthamiana. Next base: position 108,110,069 of record CM069905.1, on the reverse strand, counting down.
ATAAAGGAGGCAATGATCCTCTAAACGTGGGTACAGAGCTGAAAGTTGAGTAGGGACCTCTTTAAAGATAGGTCCAAGAACATATTCCTGTTGTTCATGGCGACCGGGAATGAAAATACGCCCACCAATAGCACTTTTCTCACCAGTCTTGTATTTCTCACACTCTTCAGCAATGATCCTTTTTAAGGCTATGGATGGACTCATACGCTCCACGACTGGTATCTTCGAGGAGGAAGAATCCATTGGCAGGAGTTTTCAGAGGACGAAGTTAAGAAAGAGGGTAAATGAAAGGAGAAGTCAATAGAGATGAAGGGTTTGTGTGTTGGGCGAGCAAGTAAATTAAAAGCACGAAATGAAAGGGTTTTAAACCTTTCTGTCCGAAAAATGCCCAATCATTTTAAACGGGTAGAATTCATGAAGAAGTACTGAAGGTACGGATGCGAAAAGTTTCTCTCAATATTGATAATTTGGAAGGGAAACGTATCTCAAACACTTATATTGGCTTCTAAATCAAATATTTGGCTTCGAAGCCAAGCTTTGGCTCCAAAGTCAGGTGACAAACATCCAGCTAGGGCTTCAAAAGCAAGAAATTGACTTCGAAGCACATTTCACACCTAAGAGTACAAGAATGCTCAAGTGTTTGTTTACTTCAAGAGGATTAAAGACCTGCTTTTAGGTTTCTTGTTGAAAATAAAAACCTTCAAAATAAAATTTGAAATACTCTGCAATTAGAATTTATTTGTTCTAGACTTCGGAGTGACATAAAACTAATATTTGGTTAAGCAGTGAAGGACACAAAAAGACTCACTCTTTTAGAATAAAATAGTGCAATCCTTAAGGGAAGTTTCCATACTTCAAAAAATGTAGACTGTTTATTCGAAGCAAAAATAGTTGATTCGAAACTATTGATTGTGTTAACCATATGATTAGAATGAAAAGACCTAAGGCAAAGATTGTTAATTACACTCCATATGTTGAGGAAATTCAAATTAGGTTTCCAGTATTCTATTAGCAATGTTCAAATCAGGTTTTCAAAGGACAAAATTGGTAAATTCGAAGCTCTGATTTTATTTGCTTTGGGCGAATAGAATAAAGTCAAACCAAGCCGAATAAAGAAAGGAAAATTTAGCTTTATTAAGATGAAAGTAATTACATCAGAATGCCTTCTTAGCTACAAATTCAATTTCATAAAAATAAGGAATAGAATAAATAACAAGGTTATGGAATTTTTTCCAACAGTGGTCAATGAATTTCTGTTCCCTTTTCATTCTGTCTTCTATCTTCTCCAAGCTAGGTTGTTGTAGCTGATATGCTCTTATTTGATAAAAAAAGTTGTTTAGCTTTTATTTCGAACTCTGTTTCCTTCAATCCTTGTTCCATCTCATCCATATCTAAATCATCCCAGTATGCAGAGTCTTTATTCTTGAAGTCATTATATTTGTCGATAAGGTTCTCTGCTTCATACTGGGTGTGAATTAGGCGGACAAAGATTTTGTCCAAAGATTTAGTGGTAGCCAAAGAAGTTTGGTACCAATGAAGAAGCAGTGGGAGTTAATCCAAGAACATCTGAAGTTCTGCTTGAGCAATGGGGTTGAGGACATGACCCCGAGTCATAATGTCACAAGCCCATCGAAAGTTCTTAAGAGGAACATCACCCCCAAGAACATTGAAGGGCAAGTAAGAAAAGGCTGTAAGCAGAAGCTGAGCTTGATATCGCTTAAATATAGTAGAGGGAGCTGGAGGTTCATAGGAATGAAGAAACTGATTCTCAAAGAGAGTAAGTCTTAGTTCTTCAATCCAGTGAGGGTTTTGAGGAAGAGGAGGCGCAGAAGGATCCATCTCAAAGGAAGAAGGGAACTAGGGGTTATTTACACATTCAAGCCAGTCAGAAGAGCAAAATTTTGCCCTCTGGGCTAAGAATGACGGGCTGTACCCTTGTGCTTCCTTTGGATGACGAGTGGCTTGCACTATCTTTGTAGGCATAGAAGATGTGTACCATGCTATAAGTAAGTTGTCTTCCAAACTGCGTCGGTGATTGATGGATACATAGGGGTAAACCACCGAGCTCCGAGCAAAAGGAGGGAAAGAAAGAGGATCAGCGAATTCAACGAATCGATGGTTAATTCGCTCTCTTAGCTTGGATTCCTCAGGTTTTGGCCAGCTTCCCCAGCTAGAAGCTCTAGAAGAAGAAGAGGAAGCCATAGCCTTATCCCACGCAGAAGGTTTTGGGGTAGAAGAAGAGCTTCCAATATCCATTTTTGCAAAGTCTTGGGCTAAAGAATTATGAGCAATGGGTTCGTGATCTAAAGGTCGATGATTTGCAAAAGCTTCCATGACTTGAATAAATGAAGATGGATAGGTGTGGCTAATAAATGCATGAAATTTTTTTCGAGGACGAATATCATTATCTAACAACTCCTTGTATGCTTGATCTATGTCAAAGAAGGTTTGTTTGGCCATGCGAGTTGTATCAGTCTTTTCGAATGCTCAGATAGTGGGAAATGTTCAAGGTATAGAAAAGAATTTAATGCAGTCGGTTGCAGTTCTAAGAAGATGCAAAACCCATGCTCGTCCTAGGACGTGGGTAAAGTGCTTTGATCCACGAATATCACCAAGTATTGGGTATATTAGTGCGAAGGGTAATGTTGGATATATAATTTATATAAGCCAATCACAATTCAACACGTGGCATGAAAAGGGCAATTTGGGAAGGTAATATAAATTGCCAACCATAGTCAGACGCGTGTCAAGCCATATTGGTAATAATGGGTCTGCGTAGCACTAGAATGATTGAGGAATATAAGGTGATATGGACTAACGGTTACTCACAATGTTCAAATTCAAAATCAGGAGGGAAGCCTAACTGCAAACATGGCGTAGTGGGACTAACTGTGAGAGAGCATGTTTAGCGATCATGGAGGGACATTTCGACGGTTAGGAGCCCACTTCGACAGTTATCATTGAGAAGTATAAATAGCAGAGAAGGCCCCAAAAAGGAGGATCCAGACTCAGATCAAAAAATCAATTTTATCTACTTTATTTTCCTTCCAGTTTTTACAGTTCTTTACATTTCTGTACTTCAAATTCTTGTATTGCACTTCATTCATAGGAATAGTTTCAAATAACTTATTGTTGTAAACCTCCACGAGGTTGGATCAGATCATTGTAAGTTTTTCATTTTTACTTAATGAAATGCTGCAATTATTCTTCACTTAATTGTTGTTTACTAAATTCTCCTAAACAAGCTACCAGTAAAAGTCCTCTTCATTGAGGCTGAAAGAACTAAAGCACAATCGTCTGATAATTGGTTGGCAAATAATCTTCTGTAAGGACTGATTGATCCTTACTGGCATGCTTAAAATTACAATACTAACCTTCGAAAACCAAAAAGCCAATAGAGCCTTAATCTTCTTCTTTACACCCACATGTATCAAGTATAGATCCTTATTTATATTCATTTTGATTATAGATCCACACATATCTATTTGTGTTGGATTTAAATACAAACAGATGCCAAAAAACAGATCTGAGCCTCAATATGTATTGGATTTGAAATGCTTCCACACAAATATATTTGTGTCGGATTTAAACAGATAAAAAAAATGAGAATTTGAATAGATCACTGTCTCCTCTCTCCAAAAGGCTCATAGCTATTCAAAAAATTAAACATATAGATTGAGATAGGTTTAAAAATTTGAATAGATAAAAAAAGATTTCAACAGATAAGAGAAATAGACTTAGCGAATTCAATAGATATATTAAAAATTTAAAATAATTTGCACAGAGAAGTAAATTTTAAGACATATTTCAATAGATGGATTTTTTAACTGATAGGTTCTATATATATGAAAAAAAAAAAAAATAACAGATAGGTGTTAATTTGGGAAAATAAGAAAAAATTAAGACATTTCAACAGATAGATTTTTTTCAACAGATAGGTTAAAAAAATTAAACAGATAAAAAAAAAGATTTGAATAAATAAGTTAAAATAAATGGCAAAATTAAAAACAAAATGTCTTCCAAAATAATATAATGTACTTTTCATCCCAATATTTCACAAACCATGTATTTTTCACAATAACCTAACACCTCAAGGGATCGTAAGATTTAATTTATTACCAATTTTCTCTACTTTTTTTTTTTTGCTAGATTATGTCAAACTAACAAAATAAATCTAATTAGCAGTTCAAAACTTTTTTAAAAAAATGAGTCGTTAAATTTTTTTTACAACCTCTATGTAAGAAATTCTGCTAGTAATGAATCAAAACTAACATTTTATTATTTTTTTATTTTTTTATCTTAACGTCCTAGACATAATTTCTCATTCCATTTTGGTGACAATTTTGTCATAATACTACTCAAGTTTTCATATTTCGAGGAATAAGGGTCACTCTTACTCTCAAAACTCATAACTCAAAACATAATTTCACACTCAAATTATGATTTTAAAACTAACCAAACGGAACCATAATTTTTACAAGTTATTTCCTAATTGCTTCACAAGATAGCCATTTTTCTTTGAGCCTCACAATATTTCCTTCTCGTCTACATGACATTGGCCTAGAACTTTTGTGATTTGCGTCTTTTTTCTTACTTTCTTTTTATCTTGTTGAAAAAAAAAAAAAAACACCTTCCAAATAATGTTTGTGCGCGTCCTTCCATTGGTTATTGTTGTCACAAATATTACATGTGAAAATAGGACTAAAGTAGTCCGGTGTAATTTATTTATTTTGGTGAGCAAGAATTTGTTAAAATGCTTATGTGTCGGTTTGCTATTAAAAATAGCAACAACAAATGATGCATATGTGAGTTGCACGTGTTGGTTTTCTATTAAATTAAACTTCGAATCAAGATTGGTCATCTTATTGCAACTACAATAGCCTGCAAGACTGATTCATTTGATGGAAAATTATTGATGTGTAGAGTCAAAGTTCTTGGCTTTGGATTCCAGTTGGGCTTGATGGATATGTCTGTGTCTTGTCTACTGATTCATTTGATGTAAAATTATTGATGTGTAGAGTTAAAAGGCTTGGTTTGTATTTGTGAAATAATTTTTTTAAAAGAGTTCATAAAATTTAAAAATTTATTTGATTGTAATTATTATTATTATTATTATTTTTTAATGATCTAATCATAGAGGGATAATCTCTAGAGTTAAACCTTATAAGGACCCAAGGCCCCAGAAGTCATTTTTAGGTAGTTGCTACATAGCAGAGCCACTAAACCATATAGTGGTAAGTCATAGAACACAGGTAGTGATTAGAAACCACATTTCTAACATTGGGTACGGTTCATCTAGGCCTGGAAGGTTCGTTCTTCCAACCATATGTGATGTCATCCGGGTGGCTAGCCCCGGGGAGAGTAGAACCTAGGACCTTATGACTTATGCCCCAAAGTCTTACCAAAGTGCCACACCCCTTGGGTTGTTTGGTTGTATGTTTTGCAAATTGTTTTGGAGTTTTGAAATTTTATTTTATTTTTTTTGGTAGTTGAATAAATGGGTGTGAGAGAAAAAATGATTGATTAATATGTAGGATGTGAGAAAAGGTGAGAGAAGATATAAAAAGTGATTGATTGATATGTATTAGAGAAAAAAGTAATTTTGAAACAAGCCATGACACTTCATTGTATTATTAAGCCATGACACTTCTCTCGCACCCATTAAGCATAATAAATGGGTGTGAGAGAAAAAACATGTTTTGGTAACTCAAATTCAAATTATTAAGCATACAAGTCCACTTTGATTCCATTTTTCATTGTATTATTGCCACAGCTGGATTTAGCTACATCTGGAAAAGGAGGAATTGGGACTTATATTGGAATATGTACCATTAGCGGTGCTTTTGGAGTCGCAGATACTCATGTTCAGGGTGGGATGGTTGGAGATCTATCATTCATGCTACCTGAGTTCATGCAAGTTAGTATTTGTGGTTAGCTTATTATCTGATCTAGTTTTGAAGTTTTGATATAAGCTTTCTTGTTTTTTATTCTTCATGTCTTTTCTTGATGGTTTGGCTGCATCGGGGGCTCTAACCTCTGGCTTGAGATTGATTACAAAAGCAGTATTTGAGAATTCCAAGGATTGCCTATGCAAGGGAGCTAGTACGTTCAAATCCTTTTAGCTGTTTTTCATAAATTTTGTAGGATATATGATTCATTAAGTTGCTACATATTGGGGTTACAATTTTCTAGTTACTATTTTTTGAAAGAGAAACTCCTCAAACTAAGCACAAAAGAATTGTTGTTTCAAAACATAGATTATGCACTTGATATGTTTCTCATATACGCACTGATATTGTCAATTTTCCCTAGATTCCTATCTGAAGATACCGGATCACATAGCTTGGGTTCATGGTTAGTATTTATTTCATAACTACTTGATGAATTTCATTTTTAAAATAGGCTATTTTTATTGTTTCTCCTTAATAATTTAGAAGAAGAAGAAGAAATATTCATTTAAATTTATTTGGATCTTTTTTTCTCTATTTCGCTGGTTTTTCTATTTTTAGAATCTGGTAATACTACAGGTATGCACTTGTTCTAATAGCAATGTATATTGTGTGGGATCTTATTGGGAGATACGTACCACTATTAAAATGCATTAAGTTAGAATCACGAAAAAGGACTTATAGTAGCAATTGTTTCTCGCATCATGCTCATCCCAGCATTCTATTTCACAGCCAAATATGGCGGCCAGGGCTAGATGATATTGCTCTCATCATTCTTGGGGCTAACTAAGGTTACCTCACCGCCTATGTCCTTCTGCTCCAAAACGTTATAAGGTTTGTTGATTTAGGGGTTGTTTGGTTCAGCTTATGCAGCTACTTAATAGTTTATTTATTTTTTTTTTTTTTCTTTTTTTTTTTTTTTTCTTTTTTTTTTAAGTCTGCTAGAGTGTTGATGCAGCTTTTGAGGCAAAAATAGCTGAAGTACTTTTAACTTTTGTTTTCTGAACCGGTTGACACACTAAAATGGTTAAACAACATCAAATGTCAACGAAACTTGACACACACGGCTAACTAGGCACAAATGACTTGTAGAAAAAGATGGTTCTCGAAACCGATTCTCGGTTTTGAATCTAGAGTCTAATTTCTATTTGTGAAAACTTATCCTTTAGAAACTTTTTTTCCGAACCGGTTGACAGAGTAAATTGGTCAAATGGCGTCGGATGTAAACAAAACTTAACACATACGACTAACTAGGCACAAATGACTTGTAGGAAAAGACGGGACTAGAAATCGATTCTCGATTTTGAATTTGGAGCGTAATTTCCATTTGTGAAAACTTGTTTTTTAGAAATTCTTTTTTGAAAAACATTTGGAGAAACTCTTGGAAGATACATTGTGTGTCGTTTGATTTATGTATATGTTACAATCTTATTTATTTATTTTATGAAATAAATATCAAATGTTTTACATATTTTGTAAGCTTGAAATTAATTATATTATATTTTTTTTTTCTTTTTGCAGATCCTACCCTTTTGAGTACGTGATGATATCTTCGCATATCGATATTGGAGCTTGCTGTTGATACTAAAATAAGTTGTTAATATATATGTTTTTTTATTTGTATTGTCGATACTTTGGTTTTGTTTTAGATACAAATTTGAGTTTTTGAATTATCAAAAAAATATTAATATTGTTGGAGGATGTTTTATATATTTTTGTAAAGAATGTTTAGTTGACACTGTATCGTTATAGGGTACATATATATAATTATTTGTATATATGATTTTGTGAATGTGAATGTGGATGTGTATTAATAATTTGTACAAGAAATGAATTAATAAAATATATATTTATTTTATGAAAAAAAAAATTGCGATAGTAATTAACTGTTGCTAATGGAATCATCATTTCTTTGCATTTTATTAGCGATGGGTTAACTTGTCGCATATACATATTAGTGTCATCTTTAGCGACAATTTAAACAGTCGCGAATACATTATTAATTTAATTTTGGTTTTTTGTGACGTTTAAGACCGTCGCTAATAATACTTTTTGCGATGTCAACTACCGTCTATAAAGAAAGTTTTTTGTGACGGCATCCTAAACCGTTGTTAAAAGATATGTTTTTTCCCTTCTTTTTTGTGTCAAGTTAAAGCATCGCAAAAACTATTGATTTACCGTCGCTACAAGAAAGCAATGGTTTGTAACTGTTGCAAATATTTTTTGTCATGTTCCCTTCCGCCACTCCCTATTTCCTGTCACTATTCCGTTGCAAAAAGTCTTTTGTGACGACATGTGCACCTTTTGTGACGTTGTAGACGTCCCCGAACGTATCCCGGGGAAGGAGTGCGAGTCCCCCCCGTTCTGGTTCGATATTGGGTCACTACAGTTCGAAGGACTCAAATGTCACGGTTCTAAATCTCGAACCAAAGAGTCCAAATTCGGCAAATCGTTTTTGAGAAAAAACAGGTTTTTAGGAAAGAAGTGCCAGACATGGACTGCTTTGCCAGATACAGAGTCGCCACCTAAATATTTTTTAAATGGGAAATTTAGGAAACCCTGACTCGGTGCCAAAGGCCACGTGTCCGTCATCACCAAAGTTGCCTCGGCTCGGGAACTTGGGTACGATTGGGGAAGGTCACTTCGTGAGCACCCCCGCTCGCCCGGTCAAAGACCGGCCTCTACTAATCATGATATCAAGTGTTGAAAACATTGTGTGTTCTTATTCCGGTTATTAGCCTAGATTTACTATGTGATGCGCACAGCATACAAGTATAGACTGAGTCGCCTGAATTGGAACAAAACATTTCATGTTTGTTTGTTTGAAAATGGTTTGATGGTGCTACCCGCAGGTAGGCTAAGACGTGGATTTGCCACCCTCGGGTGGGCTTAGAAAAACATGATTTTGCCACTATCTAGTGGGCTTAAAACAAACATTTGATGAACTGTCCCAATTCAAGTAACACAACCTCCACCCACAGGCATTCAAGCAGTTATGTCACATAAGCACATAGCCTCATGGTAAGCATACTATTCATGGCAACACTCACACGCATGCAAGGATGCTAAAGCATAAAACTCACCGAGTACTCCAAGCCAAAACAGAAACTCATTAGAAATCATGCATGATCCTAAGTATACAGAAATGCCTAATGCAACACATGCAAAGATGCAACTATAGCAGGCTCGGCTATTCTAAACATGGCATATGGAATGCTACAACTAACACGTATTCAATTTGGAATTGAAATACAAATGCAGTTTGTATGATGCGCCGAGCCCGGTGCGTGCAAAACAGATGAATGATGCAAACATGCTGTCATACTGTATGCTAATTAAAACATGCCCTAATCTAACCATCATAAGCAGGTAAATAAAAGGGAAGAAAGACGTGGGGTTGGAAGACATACATCACACTCACGCACACTTATTACAATTATGCCCTCGCGCAGAGGGTCCAAATAAATATACAGTCCCAAATGAAAGAATAATACAGTCCAAAATATTACAGTCCCAAATAATATACAAATTCCTAATTAATTAACAAATTAAATAAGAAAATGTAAACTGGCATGCAAGCCAGGGGCTGCCTTGATTCTGATGAATGATGTATGTTTAGGCTGCTTTGGCGCTGAAATCCACTGGGATGCCCCAATTAGCCTCTGTTTGCAATGTTTCTCGAAATGCGTGCCAGACTCCGAAAAGTTGCTGATTCTTCATTTTGCTGCAACAGAGAGCAGGAAAAGGGGCATAGCAGTGTATTTCACAAATATATGCATGCCTCGATCCTCGTGCCACCAATCACACATCTCGATGCATGATGGCCGAGGAGTCGGATTGCACAACTCAATATAGGATGAATGCGTATGAACACTACAAAACCTAACTCCATCATGGATGATCCGGAGTGTCGGTGACTTGGGAATTGAGACTCGTTCCGTCACTCGGGGTGCGGAACGTACCTCGTTTCCCGTGCCCGGGCTAACTCCTATCCCGAACACGATACAACATGCATGATATGCATGAAATGCAGCTAACATATGATCTAGCATGCACAATGCTATGAAAATAAGATGCCTCGAAATGCGTGCACGCGGGCACGCAAACCGAGGCAATGATCCTAAGGCATGAAATGGCATACGCAATGCAAATTGGACTTACACTAACACGAGTGGACCTCAGCCACACTCACATAAGAGGCCGATGGATGAAAATGAAGTGCCTCGAAATGCGTGCACACGGGCACGCAAACCGAGGCAGTGACATAAAGGCATGAAATGGCGTGCAAATGCAATGATGGGCTTATACCAACATGAGAGGGCCTCAGCCACACTCACATAAGAGGCCGTCGGATAAAAAAAATGAGATGCCTCGAAATGCGTGCCCGTGGGCACGCAAACCGAGGCAATGGCCCTAAGGCACAGAATGATATACGAAATGAGACGTGGCATATGGCATATGGAAAATGCAAATTTCAGCAGCCAAAATGATGCAAAAACAGCCCCCGAATTATAGCAAAATTACACCCGATGCCCGAAATGCTATGCTGAGTTCCCGAAATGACTTGCAGCTATGCTAAACATGCACAATATGGACATGAAGTGTAAAAACAGATGCTAGGCAGTCCCTAAACTAGCATTTTTCCAGTACAAAGTATGGCCAAACAACAATCATAGATGGGGCAAAAACAGCATGCAAGAATGGGGGGAAAAAGGGAAATAATGAAGCAAGTGGTATATGCAATGCCCAAACTGAAAAACACAGGTTTACAACACTGAAGAGGGACCAAAAATATGAACATTTACAGCTTATGGTAACCCCTAAAACAGTATACAAATATGGCAAACATGACGTGCAGAATATGGGCCAAAAAAATGGGTATTGAAGTAGATGGTAAATGCAAAGCCCAAACAGAAAAATTCCCTTCTACAACACTGAAGAAGGCCTAAAAATATGAACATTTACAGTGGATGACATCCCCCAAAATAGTATGAAAACATGCTAGAAATGCCATGCAAGATATAGGCCACAAGAGGGTATAACATGAAGTAGGCCAAACATTCATCAAACCAACAAGGACCCTTAATGAAATATGACAAAAAGGCCAAAATATGGATATTTTTAGTACTGATCATGGCCGAAAACAGAAGCAAAATAGGCCTAACAAAGCATGCAAAAATGGGGGTCAAAGGGGGACATAATGACAAGTATAACATGGAGACCCCCAACAAGGTTGATCCCTTCTACGATGTTGTAGAGGGACACAAAATAAGCCTACTCACAGTTCATGACATGCTCCAAAACAGTCTTCATGTAAGCCAAACAAATCATGCAAATTTACGGTAAATATGAGAGATTATGAAGCAAGTGCATGATAGAGTTACCAAACATGGTTGAGCCCTTCTTAAATGTTGAAGGGGGGGGGCTCAAAATAGACCTACTCACAATTAATATCAGGCTCAGAAACAGATCACACACGAACTAAAAATAGCATGCAAAATAATGGCATACAAGAAGGTATTGAAGCAAGTACCAAATGGGGGGCTCAAACAGGGTTGAGTCCTTGAACAAACATGAAGAATGGCTCAAAAAAATGACCCTTTCAGTTAGGGTCGGAGCCCAAAACAGTAAGAAAATAGGCTAGAAGAAAACTTGCAAGAATAAGGCCAAAGGAGGGGTAAGAGGCAAGTGGCAAAAGGAAGCCTCAAACAGTGAAGAGCCCTTCAACAATGTTGAAGAAGGGCTCAAAATAAGCCACTTTACAGTTTGGGTCGGAGCCCAGAAATGTAAGCAAAAGGGGCTAAGATATCATGCAAGAGAACGCAAGAAAAGAGGAGATGAAGGTTTAACCTTGTAGAACAGCAATGCAGCAGCCTTTGATCTGAGAAAATGAGCTTCTAACCTCTGAAAATCAGCCTCAAGGTGTTGGAATGGATGATGGAGGTGGTAGGCTATGAGTTGGTGTGTAAATGGTGTAAGGATAAGGGTGTTTTGAGGCTTGGATAAGATAGATATGGAGGATTGTATGCAAAATCTCCAGCTGGTTTTTCTAACCCCTGCAAATGGAGGGGGAGTGTTGGTTTTATAGAAGACAAAGGGCCAAGGCTTCTTGGAGAAGCCTCAAGCAAAGGGTGCAAGCTTCTAAGAGAAGCTAAACCAAAAGGGTCAAGCTTCTTCAAGAAGCTAAAACAAAGGGTGCAAGCTTCTAAGAGAAGCTAAACCAAAATGGTCAAGCTTCTTCAAGAAGCTAAAGCAAAGGGTCCAAGCTTCTTGGAGAAGCTAGAGCAAAAGGTTCAAGCTTCCTCAAGAAGCTAAAACCAAGGGTTCGGCCAAAAAAAAAAAAAAAAAAAAAAAATTGGAAGACCGACCATGCCGACCGACCACCTTGCCGACCGACCAACCTTGCCGACCGACCTCGCCGACCGACCGTGCCGACCGACCACCTTGCCGACCGACGTCGCCGACCGACGTCGCCGACCGACGTCGCCGACCGACCTTGCCGACCACCTTGCCGACCGACCTCGCCGACCGACCTCACCGACCGACCTTGCTGACCGACCTTGCCGACCGACCACCTTGCCGACCGACCTCGCCGACCGACCATGCCAATGGCCGGTGGCAAGAAAAAAAATCTGCCCAGAAGGTCCAACTTCAAATGGACATAACTCCTTCATGTGAAACCCGTTTCAGGTCATTCTTGTGTCCAAATTGAAGCCCCGGAAGTCATCTTTCCAATGGCTCAAACCTTGCATTAAAATTCCTTCTATGGAAAAAGTTATTCCCCTTTTGGTGAAGCCGCGCAGATTCGGTCCAACCGGGATGATGCTCAACTTCAACCAATCATATCTCCCCCATCCGGACTTGGCTTTAGGAGATTCTTGAATGCAAAATGAAGCCCCGGGAGTAAGCTTTCCAACGGGGGTGGCCTCATAGTTTGATTCCAAGTATCCAAATGAATAGGCCCGATTCAGCGAGGGCTGCTCGGCTTTCTTTCAACGGTTCATGCCCATTTTCTCCTCCGACTGGATTTCTTCCCTCTTCTCTTCTTTTCTTCAACTTCAAACCCCTAAGTAAGGTGTTTTGAAAGATTTTTCAAAGATTTCATCTCTCTTTCATTCATTTCCACTTTGTCCTTGCTCGGTTTATCGAAAAGCGCAATTTTTGACAAAATGCGAGCCTCGGAACATCGCAGAAACTTTATTTCAAAAATGTTTTGAAAGAGAGGGTTTTAAGTCTAAAATCTTTTGATCGAGATCGTTTTGGTCCAGAACAGGGGTATGAAGTTGAGATTTGACTCTCTCTTTGCCAAAGAAATTGAACCTTTGCCCTGCACACCTTTCTCCACCATGTAAATCATCAGTCGCGTCGAAGTCTTATGGTCAGTCAAAAATGGGGTGTCTACAGTTGCCCCTCTTTGACAGAACTCGGAAGTCAAGAAGTGACGGGAGTGAATGTCAAAGCCCAGAGACGACCCATTTTTGACAAGGCTGAAGACTTGGACAAACAAACAAAATATAGATAAATAAATGGTTGTGCCCGCAGGCTGCCTACGTATCCCTTTGCAAGGAATCAAACCGGCGTAGTTCAGGGGCATGATGCAAAATGATATGCAGGAAGATTTTGATAATTGGACTTACACACTACGCGAAGCCGGTTTGAGAATTGAGGATATATGTAAAGTACTGCAATGTAGTAGCTAAGATGCAATGTAATAGCTAAGAGGTAAAGGTACCTTACAGGGGCAATTGGCAATGACTTACCTCGGCAATGTCCTACCTCATGCTGATGTGGGAATCTTCCTCTTCTTCTTGATTGGACCACAGGTACTACTTTTCTCCCTGACTATGGTTGCAGCTTTCCCTATTCTCCAACTGGGTGACAGACTAGGTTGGATCAGTATCCAGAATTGAGGTGCACACAGATGCTATCTCAATCTATGGGGCTGCCATACAGATTTCAAGCCGAGGATATACCCCTGGGTATTTAAACCAGATTTTAGTCTCGGAAATCCCGAACCTTTGCGTTCTAGGCGTGAGCCATTCAAACTCTAGTTTCCACCGTCTCAGTTGGTCTCCTAGGAACTCACTACTAACACAAGCAGGTGACTATACCAGACCCTGGAAGTCGTTTGGGCACGACAAACACCAAAGGACTTGCACCTTTAGAGGATTTAAGGTCTCCTAGACCAGCGTAGGTACGCAAAATAGCGCGATGAACTGTGTGCACAATGCAGGCCTTGGTACATAACTTACGACACAACATTCCATTTATTTGGCACACAGCTTATTTTCCGGGTAGGCAGCTCGTTTTCGGGCACACGGCTCATAACACTGCTCAATTTGAACACTCGGTTCATAACTCGGCATTTGTTTTGCATTTTGAACACACAGTTCAACCATTTGAATTTCTGAACACGCAGCTCAAAATTTTGTCGTGAACACGCAGTTCATACTTTTTGAAAGTTGAACACGCAGCCCAACCTTTTGAATTTCTGAACACACAGCCCATTTTGATTGTGAACACGCAGCACACACTGGTTGAAAGAAGTTGAACACGCAGCCCACACTTGTTGAAAGAAGTTGAACACGCAGCCCAAACTTTGATGATGAACACGCAGCCCATTTTGGAGGTGAACACGCAGCACACTCTTGTTGAAAGTTGAACCCGCAGCCCAAACTTTGATGATGAACACGCAGCCCATTTTGAAGGTGAACACGCAGCACACACTTGTTGAAAGAAGTTGAACACGCAGTCCAAACTTTGATGATGAACACGCAGCCCATTTTGAAGGTGAACACGCGGCACACACTTGTTGAAAGAAGTTGAACACGCAGCCCAAACTTTGATGATGAACACGCAGCCCATTTTGAAGGTGAACACGCGGCACACACTTGTTGAAAGAAGTTGAACACGCAGCCCAAACTTTGATGATGAACACGCAGCCCATTTTGAAGGTGAACACGCGGCACACACTTGTTGAAAGAAGTTGAACACGCAGCCCAAACTTTGATGATGAACACGCAGCCCATTTTGATTGTGAACACGCAGCACACACTTGTTGAAAGTTGAACACGCAGCCCAAACTTTGACGATGAACACACAGCCCATTTTGAAGGTGAACACGCGGCACACTCTTGTTGAAAAAAGTTGAACACGCAGCCCAAACTTTGATGATGAACACGCAGCCCATTTTGAAGGTGAACACGCGACACACACTTGTTGAAAGAAGTTGAACACGCAGCCCAAACTTTGATGATGAACACGCAGCCCATTTTGATTGTGAACACGCAGCACACACTTGTTGAAAGTTGAACACGCAGCCCAAACTTTGACGATGAACACACAGCCCATTTTGAAGGTGAACACGCGGCACACTCTTGTTGAAAAAAGTTGAACACGCAGCCCAAACTTTGATGATGAACACGCAGCCCATTTTGAAGGTGAACACGCGGCACACACTTGTTGGAAGAAGTTGAACACGCAGCCCAAACTTTGATGATGAACACGCAGCCCATTTTGAAGGTGAACACGCGGCACACACTTGTTGAAAGTTGAACATGCAGCCCAAACTTTGATGATGAACACGCAGCCCATTTTGAAGGTGAACACGCGGCACACACTTGTTGAAAGAAGTTGAACACGCAGCCCAAACTTTGATGATGAACACGCAGCCCATTTTGAAGGTGAACACGCGGCACACACTTGTTGAAAGTTGAACACGCAGCCCAAACTTTGATGATGAACACGCAGCCCATTTTGAAGGTGAACACGCAGCACACACTTGTTGAAAGAAGTTGAACACGCAGCCCAAACTTTGATGATGAACACGCAGCCCATTTTGATTGTGAACACGCAGCACACACTTGTTGAAAGTTGAACACGCAGCCCAAACTTTGACGATGAACACACAGCCCATTTTGAAGGTGAACACGCGGCACACTCTTGTTGAAAAAAAGTTGAACACGCAGCCCAAACTTTGACGATGAACACGCAGCCCATTTTGAAGGTGAACACGCGGCACACTCTTGTTGAAAGTTGAACACACAGCCCAAACTTTGATGGTGATGATGGTGCAGAGGTTGTTCCGCAGAAAAGGACGGAGAGAGCCTTTTACTCCTGCAGTTGATAGCACTGATGCAGCTGTGTCCTGCTTTATTCTCTTTTTACTAGTGGTTTGAGCACATTGCACTGCCTCAGGCAGGTTTTACTTTTTTCAAAAGTGTTTATTTTTGCGAAACATATGAGGGAAATGAAACAGCTATTTTGTTCAAAAGGTGTTACGTTTGCACGTTCTATGCATCGTATCGCGTGGCATCACATAACAATGTGAATGAAATTGAAATTCGTTTGAAAATTGAGCACCTGCATCGTAATAATCAGGTAGTGAACCGACTTACAACTCAATAAACAAAACAAGGAAACTCGATAAGCCAAATAAGTGCGAGTACAACTCGATAAGCAAATCAAAGACTTAAGGAGAGTGAAATACAACTCGATAAGCAAATTTACAACAACTCGATAAGCAAATGGGCGTGACGCCGCAAAAATCGTCATTGGAGGGCATTGGAAGTCGTGGCATTCCCCAAATTCTCAGCATGTTCAACTTCTAAACAGCTAATGGAGCAAGAAGGAAGACCCTCGGTCATAAGGAAAAGGCACCGGCCTCGAGAAATGGCCATCAGCCAACAGACTTGACCAACCGACCAAAAGTTGACATCTGTCCTCCACTCACACCTTATCCCCTACAAAAAGCCTCCAGAATGTTGACATTTGTTCTCCACTCACACCTTATCCCCTACAAAAAGCCTCCAGAATGTTGACATCTGTTCTCCACTCACACCTTATCCCCTACAAAAAGCCTCCAGAATGTTGACATCTGTTCTCCACTCACACCTTATCTTCTACAAAAAGCCTCAGCTTCGTAGTTTTTCTCAACCCAACATTGATTTGCTCCAAATGGAAGAGTTTCTTGCCCAGAATCTCACAGCTTGGGTTGCCAACTTGGACGGCTCAGAAAAGCTGAATTTCCGAGGCTTCGATATAAACGCACTATTCACTCTGGGTCGTACTCCGCTGCACTTTCCGTTTCTCCATGCCACGGCAAGGTTTTGGAATCCGGTAACACATGTCTTTAGCTTTGGCGGGCAAGAGGTATGTCCTACCTTCGAAGATTTCCAAGCTTTGATGGAATCTGAGCGTAATGAAGAGATCTTGCCTCAGCTTCGCTTTGGCCATGCCCAAGCTTTAGGGCGGATGTGTGGACTCACAATGCACGATGCTCGATCTTTAATTTGTAATGGGGGAATTGGATATCCTTGGCTTGATTCATCGTTTTTCCGATGCCGGTGATCGCGGCAACCATCATTGGCAAGGTTTTCGGCAACATGCCCTTTGCTTGTGCATGCTATCTCACTTTCTGCTTGCCTCAGGCTCCGGAGGATCTAGCATCCAATTGATCGAGGTTGCTCAAGGCTTGAAGGAAGGAAAGAGCTGCATCGCCATGACATTGGCCGAGACACTGATGGGCTTAG
The DNA here is from genome assembly GCA_036172215.1 of Camellia granthamiana. Lineage (NCBI taxonomy): Eukaryota > Viridiplantae > Streptophyta > Magnoliopsida > Ericales > Theaceae > Camellia > Camellia granthamiana. The sequence continues at coordinate 108,092,590 of CM069905.1, read as the reverse complement.
ATGCTTTCCACCGCCAGGAGACGACCAGATTTGCGGGGAGTCCGCTACTGCTGCAGGTAATGTTTCCCACCCAATCTCACATATATATTGCTCGCCATCACTCGGCCCTCAGGCTCGATTTTTCTCACAAAACCCTTTTTCTCACTTTTCTCTCATCGTACATCTCTCTATTCTTTATTCTCTCATTTTTCATCCCTCCCCAGGTATGGTTGATGGATAAATTGCAGGTTGTGGACTCTTGCCCAGCCTACTCAGCTCGCGGCTACTTCTTTCGACAACGTCTAGTTGATGCACTTGATGAGGGATGGTGGTTCGACTGGATGTGCAATTTGTCCGCAGACCGTATTGCTTGGCGGTGGCCTTGGCTCAACCTACCGGCAATGAACTACAGCATGTCCCGGCAGACTGGGATTCAGTTGATTGGCTTAACTCACTGTGTGTTCTATTTCCCATTCCGTTTCCAGCGCCAGTTCGGCCATGATCAGACTTGTCCACCAGAAGGGATAGAATACCCAGCTGCGTTCCCAGTCCGAGGCGCGCAGCTTGCCCGGTATGCCACAGCATGGAGGACTAGAGAACTCCTGGCCCCCGCTCCCACTTTCAGTTGCACTTTGTCTGACGAGTGCTTGGATTGGCTCAATGAAGAGGCACAAATTGGGCCCAGCTTGGCATCAGAGGCTTCTACTAGCTCCAGGAGGAGGCGCAGGGACACCTGACTTGACTATGCCCCAGATTTATTGCTTTATTAGTACTTTCAAGTTTTCATTATGAGTGTAATAAAAAGCAACTTCAATTGTATGCAAGAGCAGGAGAACTCCGTTTTGAAATCAATGAAATTGAAGGTTGTGGTACTAAAAATTTTCCGCTTTGGTCCGAAAATGGTCTTAGTTGTAAAAAAAATTAATTTGAACCAAGTCAACTTTTATTAAAACTTTTCAAAACTATTTTCGATATGGATCAGAACTGGACACGCCTGAGATCTGTCACTGAGATGCACAACCCCGGATCCTAGCAACTGGAAAGTTGCCCCTAGTCTGAACGGTACCACAGCACCTCCTAGCAACGGAAAGTTGCCCCTAGTCTGAATAGCACTGCACCGGAGATTATGATGAATGCTGATAGACAAGGATGCCTGAGATGATCAAAATGGACAAAGTTGATCGGGGAAAATGTTTATGGCTGAACTTCAGGATGAAGCTGCCTACGTATCCCAAAGATGGGAATCAAGCCTTACGTAGTTCCGGCTTAGGTTTGCTCGGGTATTTTCACTCTCCTTTTGCGCTCTAACTTTTGCCGAGGCCGCCCTTTGCGGGTTTTCAACCTTGCGAGCTCAGTTTTTATAATTTCAAATTTTTTGTGCTCTGAGTTTTGCCTAGGTCGCCCTTTCGGGTTTTCGGCCTAGCGAGCCTCTCAAGGGTAATATTTCTTCAACTTGTCCAAATTGATCGGTTGTGAAAACTCTAAGCCATCCAGATCCATCAGAACCACAGCTCCACCTGACCAGATTGACTTGATGATGTAGGGACCAGTCCAATTGGGTCTGAACTTGCCCCTAGGGTCATGGATGGGAGCTCGGTTGTCCTTGAGTACCAAATCTCCTTCCTTTAAATTCCTGGACTTGACCTTCTTGTTAAAAGCCCGGGCAATTCTGCGTTGATAGCCTTGAATGTGGTACAGTGCTTTCAGTCTTCTCTCATCAAAGAGCATGAGTTCCTCAAATCTGCTCTGCTGCCAATCTGCCTCGGCTATTTGACACTCAGCCAATACTCGTAAAGACGGAACCTCAATCTCAATAGGTAGAACGGCCTCCATTCCATAAACCAATGAATATGGAGTCGCCCCGGTAGAGGTTCTGATTGAAGTCCGGTAGCCCCACAGAGCAAACGGCAGCTTATCTGGCCAGTCCCGGTAGGTTTCCACCATCTTCTGCAATATGCGTTTGATATTCTTGTTGGCAGCCTCAACCGCTCCATTAGTCTGCGGCCGGTAGGTAGATGACTTATGAAAAGCTACGTTGTATTTTTCCAACAAGTCTATCACTTCCTTCTTGAAGTGGGAACCGTTATCTGAAATTATCTCATTTGGGACCCCGTAGCGACAGATGATGTTGTTTCTGATAAACTTTGCAACGTGCGAAGCCTTCAACACCGCGTAAGATTGGGCCTCAACCCACTTTGTAAAATAATCTATCGCAACCAGGATGAACTCATGCCCATTCGACCCCTTTGGCGTAACAGCCCCAATCACATCAATTCCCCAGACTGAAAATGGCCATGGTGAAGTCATATTGTACAGCTTTGTCGGCGGGATGTTCATGCGATTTGCATGAATTTGACACTTGTGGCATCGCCGGACGAAACCGATACAATCCTCCTCCATGGTGGACCAGTAGTAACCCTGCCTGAGGATCTTCCGTGCTAGCATTACTCCATTCATATGTGCTCCACATTCTCCTCCATGGATGGCTTCCATTAGGCGCTTCGACTCTTCGGTATCAACACACAGCTTATGCATTCCCAGATGACCTCTCCTGTACAGCTTACCCCCACAGATGATGAACTGAACGGCCAATCTTCTTATTGCCCTTTTGTCCTTGGCATTTACCCCTGGTGGATATGCTTCCTTTTCTAAGAAATTCCAAATGTCGTAGTACCAGGGGTTTTCGTCCTGAACTTCATTTATAGCAGCAATCGACTCATAGGCTGGTGCAAACTTCTGGTCAATGATGACTGGGCGCATCCGGACTCCACATGGGATGTCTATCATGGATGATAGAGTTGCTAAAGAATCTGCGAACCTGTTGTTCTCTCTTAGTAGATGAGTAAAACTTAGCTTTTCGAACCGAGGAATTAGCAAATCCAAGGTTTGGTGATACATCATCATCTTTTCCTCTTTTACTTTCCAGTCTCCTTTAGCTTGAGACACAACAAGGTTCGAATCCCCAATGACGTCCAACCGTCTTGCCCCTAGTTCCAGGGCTGCTTCTAGACCAGCGATACACGCCTCGTATTCTGCTTCATTGTTCGAGACTTTGAATCGGAGTTTGAAGGCTAGGGGGATACGGGAATTGTCGGGTGCTATCAGCAACACTCATATCCCATACCCATGCTGATTTGACGCTCCGTCAAAGTACATCGTCCAAGTTTCATCGTCGATGTGCAAAATGGCTTCATCTGGGAATAAGTATTCAACTGCTTCATCCCCCTCAACCGGATGGTCGGCAAGGAACTCTGCTACTGCTCTTCCTTTGACTGACTTGCGTGTGACATACTTCAAATCAAATTCGGAGAGCAACAGCAACCAACGAGCTAGCCTACCCGTAAGTGCTGGTTTCTCGAAAAGATATTTGATGGGATCGAGACGTGAAACCAACATTACGGAGTGAGCTAACAAGTAGTGCCGCAGCTTCCTGGTAGCCCATACCAAAGCTAAGCAAGCCTTCTCCAACGGTGTGTACCGAGTCTCATACTCTAGCATCTTCTTGCTCAGATAGTAGATGGCTCTCTCCACCCTGTCTTCAGACTCTTGTGCGAGCATACAGCCCATTGTAGTTTCAGTCACTGACAGATACAAAATCAACGGTTTCCCCGGCTCTGGTGGCGATAAAACGGGTGGGTTCTGTAGATATTCTTTAATCTGTTCAAATGCAGCTTGACATCGGCCGTCCCATTGGAACTTCTTTCCTTTCTTGAGTAGGCCAAAAAGTGGTTCACAAGTCAAGGTTAGTTTTGAGATAAACCGTCTTATGAATTGCACTTTACCCAGAAAGCCTCTCACCTCCTTTTCAGTCCTTGGTGGGGGCATTTCTAGGATGGCCTTGATTTTGGAAGGGTCGACTTCGATGCCTCTTTGTGTAATCAGAAACCCCAGCATTTTTCCCGCTGTAACACCAAATGTACACTTTTGAGGGTTCAGCCGCAACCAGAATTCCCTGATCCTTTGAAAAAACTTATGCAAGGCGGTGTAGTGGCCCTCTCTTTCTTTGGACTTGACAATCATGTCGTCCACGTACACCTCAACCTCCTTGTGGATCATATCATGTAATATTGTGGTCGCGGCCCGTTGATAAGTAGCTCCAGCATTCTTCAACCCAAACGGCATGACTCTATAGCAGTATGTCCCCCACGGGGTGGTGAATACAGTCTTTTCCCTGTCTTCTGGTGCCATCACTATCTGGTTGTATCCTGAGAAGCCATCCATGAATGAGAGTAATGCATGCCCTGCTGTGAAATCCACCAACTCATCGATGTGTGGCAAGGGGAAGTCGTCCTTCGGACTAGCTCTGTTCAAATCCCTGAAGTCCACGCATACTCGGATCCTGCCGTCCTTCTTCGGCACCGGAACAATGTTGGCCAACCAAGTTGGATACTCAGATACTAGCAGGAAGCCTGCGTCGATTTGCTTGGTGACCTCTTCCTTAATCTTGAGAGCCCAGTCCGAGCGAATCCTTCTGAGTTTCTGCTTGACAGGTCGGGCCTCGGGGTCAAGAGGGATCCGATGCTGTACAATCTCAGGATCGATTCCAGGCATGTCTTCGTAGGACCACGCGAAAACATCTTTGAAATCTTTTAACAAAGCGACTAGTCGCTCGCGTTCCTCCGAAGACAACGTGGACCCGATCTGGACCAGCCGCGGGTCCTCCTCAGTACCAATGTTCACGGTAATGATTTCATCCATTAATGGTTTAACAAATCTCTCATACTCCTGCTCAATTAATCGTTGCAAAACTGGAGGAACTTCGTCCTCTTCGTTTTCATCAAAGTTTTGAAAGTCTGAATTAATGCAATAAATTAGGGGCACAGAAAAGTACTCGGAAACCACAGATAGTTCATTCTCATTAGGCACAGCCAGATCATTCAATTCATCGGTTACAACAGACTCAAATGAAAAGGAAAAAGATGACCTAGACAGGACTGTGGCATCCGGGTTAACACCCCCAGGAGTACCAGACTCAGACTCAGTCGAGCTGGAATCTGATTCCGACTCACAAGACTCGGTGGAATCAGATTCCGGCTCACTACCTGACCCGGTGCTGCTGGACAAAAATCCCTCCTCGTATTGCCAAGTGAAAGAGGGTGCGATAGATGCATCCAAGATAGCTGCTGGTTGGCTCGCAGCCGTTTCATCCCCAATCATGGAAACCTCGGAGTTATCCCCCAAGCACTTATGGTCGATCGGAGGATCAGAGAGTAGACATGCCAGCGCTACCCCCGTTTCAAATTCTGTGCCCTCAGGATCCACTGTCTTGCACTGCTCAGCCTCAGCTGATGGGTCCGTCTGCTCTTCGGCAACATCCTCCCCGGGTAGTTGCAGATCGAAGAAGATCTCGAAACCTGGCACGCGCTTCTTCTCCTCATTCAGCCATGGCTCTAGGAAGCCGCAAAACGGAAAGTCTTCCCCCCTCCCGGACGAAACGTCCGTTCAGGGTACCCTGAATGGGCCTGTGCATTAATTCAAAAGGCTTCCCAGCCTGCTTTGCTCTGGCTCTTCCGGCCATTTCTTTCCCTTTCCTCATCCAGTCCTCTTTGGTGGGTAGATAACCCAGTCCAAAGGTATGCGGGTTGTGTGGCACTTCGGCCAATGCTGCGACTCCTTTCCTGCCGCTCCTTCCTAATCCCATCCCGGGGATGTGTTGTAGCTTGTTCATGAGGTAGACGGATTGGGCACTGACGTACACACCTTCATTCACAGCCATAATGTTTTGCACAACCTGGGCCTCGGCCAGAGTAAATCCTGATATGAACACGTCCTCCATGCCGTGCTCAATCTCTAAGACCGGTGTAGATACCTCCGGAGGTGGATGGATTGATGAATTTCCGAACACAATGGCTACTCCCTTTCCACAGGGGTATTTCACCATTTGATGCAGAGTGGACGAGACGGCCTTTACCTGGTGTAACCAAGGTCGCCCCAAAAGCAGGTTGAAAGTTGCGGGAACCTCCAAGACGTGGAAATCTATCTCGTGTTGTCCAGGCCCAACCTTCGTCTGAATCTTGACAGTCCCCATCACCTCTCTGCTGGTGTTGTCGTAGGCTCTGATCACTTGAGTGGTAGGTAGAAAGTCCGCGGGCTTCAACCCGATTGCATACGCTGTTCTGGCTGGATAGACATTGATAGCGGATCCGGTATCAACAAGTACTACCGGTATCCATTTGTCCCTACACTCCACGGAGATGTAAAGGGGTTTGTTATGATTCACGCCCTCAGGCGGCAGTTCTTTGTCTGAAAAGGTTAATGCCGGGGAACCTCCTCCCGGAAAAACCAGCCCAACCAGCTGTTCTGGTGTAGTGCCGATTGAGAGTTTGGCCTTGTCCATGGCAGATAGGACAGCCTGTCTGTGTACCCGTGAAGCCATAAGCAGTCCCCAGATGGAGATGTCTGCTTGTATCTTCTTTAACTGCCTCAGCACAGCTTCTTCTTCAATTTGTCCTCTCTCTCTCTGTTTCTCAGCTTCCTTGTCTTTACCAGATGCTTCTGGTTGGTCTAGGTGCGGGGGCTTGAAGTACCGCCCACTCCTAGTCATGTGGTCCACCTCATCGAGGTACCAGGTGCTGTCTGGTTGATTTACTCCCCCAATCTTCGTCTGTGTGGGCAAGACATAAGTCGTCGTCTTCCCACCACATCCCATTAGCATCCAAAAGACACCAGTCTGGTTCTGGCAGATGTGTACTCTCAGTACCTTCATCCCATATGCTCACAGCATTGTCCGTTCTTGTGCCCACAGCACTCTCAGCCCCTTCATGGGCTTTTGCCTTTCTGATTCTCTCGAAATCCCAAAACTTCTCCTGTTCTATCTGTGTTGCTGCAGTTTGTTGTTCCACTGTCTTTGCATCCACAATGCTTAAGTCCCGAGCGGAATTCTTGTACCGGCGCTCTCCGCAATCCATTCTGACTCTCGGCCCTTCCGGCCACAGTTGATACCCTCGCCCCTACCGGGCTTTGCTCTGGCTGAAACTCCACAATATCAGGCTGATCATCTAACCACCCGGTGGCCTCCGCCGACTCCTCATATTCAAACCAGTTGATTGCATCATCTCCTGATTCTTGATTGTTGAAGAACTGGAGGTTGGCAAAGTCCTCTTCTACTGTTGTCAGATCATCCGCCCCCTGTTCAAGTCTGTCCCCCTGAATCATGCACAGTTCATCTTTTTCTGGCAGCCCCACACTCAGCTCAGACTGACCCACTGATAAGATGTATTCGCTTGGATCATAGGCTGCTCCAGTATAATCCCCAGGCTGGTCACTCCTAGACGCAACAATTCCACTTTCCTCTGAAACCTGCCCTGTTCCATCTTCGGTGGTCACCACCATTGGCTCAGATTGGGTTGTGGAGGTGTCCAACATGCACAAGTCAGTGCAGTCAGGCAGGATCACCTCCGGCTTGGGTAGGTGGGAAGGAGTGATATAGATACTAGGATCGTAGGACACGACCCCAGTTTGGATAAGATTGACTCTTTTGGGTGGTGGATCTTGGTTATGGATAGGGAGTGGGTTGGTTGTGACGTTAGGTCTATCTGGAGGTAGAATCACATTTTTGTCGATGAGGTCCTCAACCTCGTGACGCAGCCTGTAACAATGGTCGGTATCGTGACCATGTTGCTGGTGGTAGGCACAGTACTTGGTTGGGTTGTGAGAGGGGGGGAGTGGGTTTGGTGGCGGCCTCGGCTCCAGGGGTTTTAGATGTCCCTTTCTGATCAAGACCCCCAGAACCTTGGACAAAGGCATGTATAGTGGAGTAAAGGTTCTTTGGCCCCTGGGCTGGTATTTTGGGGTTTGAGTATTACTTCCGGATGCACCGGAGAAGGGTGTGGCTGCCATGGGCCTTGACTGGGGAGGGGGAATGGTGGCGACCATACTGACCTCGGAAGCTCTTGTATTTGCAGCGCCGCTCGGGCCTGCGTTGTTGTTATGGTTAAATGTCCTCCGGGGTTGCTCCCGGTCCTGGTCGATCAGCCCTTGCTTCATCGCATCCTCGATCTGTACCCCCATCTCGTGTAAGTCTGAGAAGGTGGGAAAGGGGAGTACGATCATTTTCTGCATTAACTTTGGTTGGAGATTGCGCACAATTATCCTGATTTGGTCTTTATCTGTAGGCCTCAAGGTCATCATTGATGCCTTTGCCCTCCATCGAGTCACAAAATCGGAGAAAGTCTCCTTGGGCTCCTGCCTCGTCGTCTCAAGATCACGAGTCGTAATCTCGATCTGTGTATTGTACGAGTACTGTGCAACGAAGGCCTTAGCCATCTCATCCCAGTTTCTCTTTACCTCATCTTCTAACTTCGCGTACCAAATGGCTGCCACACCCGACAAAGTTCGACCAAACAGGGAAAGCTTTTGTGGTCGGGTTAGGCCCATTGGCCGCAGAATATTTGAGAATAGCCGAAGATGGACCATAGGATCCCCAGACCCATCAAAATGATCAATCTGTGGCATCTTAAATCTGTCTGGCAATGTTACGGCCACATCGGTGTATCCATCTTCGATGTCTGGGATGGCCTTCACCCCCTGGGACTTCTTAAAAAGCTTCTCCAGTTTGCTCAATTTCAGAGCTGTATGGTCTATCTCGAACTCGAATGGAGAGTCCGGGTGGTTGGGTGTAAGATTCTTGGACAGTTGAGGCAGAAGCGGGGGCGGAGCCAGCCCCGTTGGATGGCCTGTGTCCTCTTGAATATTCTGGGCATTGGGTAGGGTGTTCTGGGTGTTCAAGGGGGTATTCTGGGGATTTGGCAGGGTATTCTGACCAGTGGGTGTTTGCTCGGGTAATGGGACCCCGGGTGGAGGAGGAACCGGGTGTGAGGTTGATGTTCCGGTTTGCTGCTGGAGCCTAGTAATGAGCTTAGCCTGTTGGGCCATGACTGTGGCCTGTTGCTTAGAAAATTCCGCTTGGCGGATGGCATCCTCTTGCATCTGTCTCATGCTCTTTTGCATTTGGCGCATCATCGCCTCCATCCCTGATGTATTCTGCGGATCCATCTGAATAACCGGTAAGTGTATCTCTATAGCGGAAACAGAAACCTCAGTCTGACTGTTTGCTGCTAAAGTGGACTGCTGCCCCGGTAATCTTTGCTCTGACACACTGCGCCTCCTCGGCCTTCTTCTAACAACCGGGGGTAGAGAGTGGAACACTGGATGTCCGTCAACCAGATCCTCGGATCGAATGAGTCGGCGACCTCGTGTCCAAAGTGCTTGGGGTATATCTACTGGTTCGGAAGCAATTGTGCTACAAACCCTGCCCTAGCAAAAAGATAAATAAAGCGAAAAGGAAATAAATAACCAGATAAACGGACAGCATAACAGCTTAAATTAAATACACAACACACAGTCGGGCATACAACACACGGTTGATAAGCTGGGTATACACTGTCCTCAATCACTGATTACTGTCCCTATATCACTGTTCCCCAAAACTGAATCCGATACCCGCGGATAACTGATTCTCATATAACTGGCTGATGCCCGCAGGCGTGATGCCTAATCTCAAAAACTGATGCCCGCAGGCCTGATGCCCAAACTCAGAAACTGATGCCCGCAGGCCTGATGCCCATACTCATAAACTGATACATGCATTCCCTGTAGAGACGCACTCTAACAAGCACATAACAGATAAGTGAGAGCCAAAACACCCCTATGTTGGGGTAGGGTTTCCCTGTCCTATTTTGTTAGGAACTAGGGTTTCACTACGCACACAGCGGCTTCAAACAACCTATAAACGGGTAAGCAACCTGTCCTAGTTTGGAATGGTCACTATGGATCCGAATATGCACTAGGTCGAATGGTCAAAAGGGGTGCCCCGGTAAAACCGGGGTTTGTGTTCCCATACTGGCAGAGCCCGTAACCGGTCAGCCTTATGGACATGCCTTGACAAGACAAGCCTCCGGCAAACCGCTCAGGAATAGCAGATGGCAAACACGGTGTCCTAGGCGCACCAATGCAAATGCAATGCAAAGAAACACACAAGTGTAGTCAAAACAAGACATCACGAGTTCGAGTCAAGTTCTCTAAATCCCCAGCAGAGTCGCCAGAAACTGTAGACGTCCCCGAACGCATCCCGGGGAAGGAGTGCGAGTCCCCCCCGTTCTGGTTCGATATTGGGTCACTACAGTTCGAAGGACTCAAATGTCACGGTTCTAAATCTCGAACCAAAGAGTCCAAATCCGGCAAATCGTTTTTGAGAAAAAACAGGTTTTTAGGAAAGAAGTGCCAGACATGGACTGCTTTGCCAGATACAGAGACGCCACCTAAATATTTTTTAAATGGGAAATTTAGGAAACCCTGACTCGGTGCCAAAGGCCACGTGTCCGTCATCACCAAAGTTGCCTCGGCTCGGGAACTTGGGTACGATTGGGGAAGGTCACTTCGTGAGCACCCCCGCTCGCCCGGTCAAAGACCGGCCTCTACTAATCATGATATCAAGTGTTGAAAACATTGTGTGTTCTTATTCCGGTTATTAGCCTAGATTTACTATGTGATGCGCACAGCATACAAGTATAGACTGAGTCGCCTGAATTGGAACAAAACATTTCATGTTTGTTTGTTTGAAAATGGTTTGATGGTGCTACCCGCAGGTAGGCTAAGACGTGGATTTGCCACCCTCGGGTGGGCTTAGAAAAACATGATTTTGCCACTATCTAGTGGGCTTAAAACAAACATTTGATGAACTGTCCCAATTCAAGTAACACAACCTCCACCCACAGGCATTCAAGCAGTTATGTCACATAAGCACATAGCCTCATGGTAAGCATACTATTCATGGCAACACTCACACGCATGCAAGGATGCTAAAGCATAAAACTCACCGAGTACTCCAAGCCAAAACAGAAACTCATTAGAAATCATGCATGATCCTAAGTATACAGAAATGCCTAATGCAACACATGCAAAGATGCAACTATAGCAGGCTCGGCTATTCTAAACATGGCATATGGAATGCTACAACTAACACGTATTCAATTTGGAATTGAAATACAAATGCAGTTTGTATGATGCGCCGAGCCCGGTGCGTGCAAAACAGATGAATGATGCAAACATGCTGTCATACTGTATGCTAATTAAAACATGCCCTAATCTAACCATCATAAGCAGGTAAATAAAAGGGAAGAAAGACGTGGGGTTGGAAGACATACATCACACTCACGCACACTTATTACAATTATGCCCTCGCGCAGAGGGTCCAAATAAATATACAGTCCCAAATGAAAGAATAATACAGTCCAAAATATTACAGTCCCAAATAATATACAAATTCCTAATTAATTAACAAATTAAATAAGAAAATGTAAACTGGCATGCAAGCCAGGGGCTGCCTTGATTCTGATGAATGATGTATGTTTAGGCTGCTTTGGCGCTGAAATCCACTGGGATGCCCCAATTAGCCTCTGTTTGCAATGTTCTCGAAATGCGTGCCAGACTCCGAAAAGTTGCTGATTCTTCATTTTGCTGCAACAGAGAGCAGGAAAAGGGGCATAGCAGTGTATTTCACAAATATATGCATGCCTCGATCCTCGTGCCACCAATCACACATCTCGATGCATGATGGCCGAGGAGTCGGATTGCACAACTCAATATAGGATGAATGCGTATAAACACTACAAAACCTAACTCCATCATGGATGATCCGGAGTGTCGGTGACTTGGGAATTGAGACTCGTTCCGTCACTCGGGGTGCGGAACGTACCTCGTTTCCCGTGCCCGGGCTAACTCCTATCCCGAACACGATACAACATGCATGATATACATGAAATGCAGCTAACATATGATCTAGCATGCACAATGCTATGAAAATAAGATGCCTCGAAATGCGTGCACGCGGGCACGCAAACCGAGACAATGATCCTAAAGCATGAAATGGCATACGCAATGCAAATTGGACTTACACTAACACGAGTGGACCTCAGCCACACTCACATAAGAGGCCGATGGATGAAAATGAAGTGCCTCGAAATGCGTGCACACGGGCACGCAAACCGAGGCAGTGACATAAAGGCATGAAATGGCGTGCAAATGCAATGATGGGCTTATACCAACATGAGAGGGCCTCAGCCACACTCACATAAGAGGCCGTCGGATAAAAAAAATGAGATGCCTCGAAATGCGTGCCCGTGGGCACGCAAACCGAGGCAATGGCCCTAAGGCACAGAATGATATACGAAATGAGACGTGGCATATGGCATATGGAAAATGCAAATTTCAGCAGCCAAAATGATGCAAAAACAGCCCCCGAATTATAGCAAAATTACACCCGATGCCCGAAATGCTATGCTGAGTTCCCGAAATGACTTGCAGCTATGCTAAACATGCACAATATGGACATGAAGTGTAAAAACAGATGCTAGGCAGTCCCTAAACTAGCATTTTTCCAGTACAAAGTATGGCCAAACAACAATCATAGATGGGGCAAAAACAGCATGCAAGAATGGGGGGAAAAAGGGAAATAATGAAGCAAGTGGTATATGCAATGCCCAAACTGAAAAACACAGGTTTACAACACTGAAGAGGGACCAAAAATATGAACATTTACAGCTTATGGTAACCCCCAAAACAGTATACAAATATGGCAAACATGACGTGCAGAATATGGGCCAAAAAAATGGGTATTGAAGTAGATGGTAAATGCAAAGCCCAAACAGAAAAATTCCCTTCTACAACACTGAAGAAGGCCTAAAAATATGAACATTTACAGTGGATGACATCCCCCAAAACAGTATGAAAACATGCTAGAAATGCCATGCAAGATATAGGCCACAAGAGGGTATAACATGAAGTAGGCCAAACATTCATCAAACCAACAAGGACCCTTAATGAAATATGACAAAAAGGCCAAAATATGGATATTTTCAGTACTGATCATGGCCGAAAACAGAAGCAAAATAGGCCTAACAAAGCATGCAAAAATGGGGGTCAAAGGGGGACATAATGACAAGTATAACATGGAGACCCCCAACAAGGTTGATCCCTTCTACGATGTTGTAGAGGGACACAAAATAAGCCTACTCACAGTTCATGACATGCTCCAAAACAGTCTTCATGTAAGCCAAACAAATCATGCAAATTTACGGTAAATATAAGATATTATGAAGCAAGTGCATGATAGAGTTACCAAACATGGTTGAGCCCTTCTTAAATGTTGAAGGGGGGGCTCAAAATAGACCTACTCACAATTAATATCAGGCTCAGAAACAGATCACACACGAACTAAAATAGCATGCAAAATAATGGCATACAAGAAGGTATTGAAGCAAGTACCAAATGGGGGGCTCAAACAGGGTTGAGTCCTTGAACAAACATGAAGAATGGCTCAAAAAAATGACCCTTTCAGTTAGGGTCGGAGCCCAAAACAGTAAGAAAATAGGCTAGAAGAAAACTTGCAAGAATAAGGCCAAAGGAGGGGTAAGAGGCAAGTGGCAAAAGGAAGCCTCAAACAGTGAAGAGCCCTTCAACAATGTTGAAGAAGGGCTCAAAATAAGCCATTTTACAGTTTGGGTCGGAGCCCAGAAATGTAAGCAAAAGGGGCTAAGATATCATGCAAGAGAACGCAAGAAAAGAGGAGATGAAGGTTTAACCTTGTAGAACAGCAATGCAGCAGCCTTTGATCTGAGAAAATGAGCTTCTAACCTCTGAAAATCAGCCTCAAGGTGTTGGAATGGATGATGGAGGTGGTAGGCTATGAGTTGGTGTGTAAATGGTGTAAGGATAAGGGTGTTTTGAGGCTTGGATAAGATAGATATGGAGGATTGTATGCAAAATCTCCAGCTGGTTTTTCTAACCCCTGCAAATGGAGGGGGAGTGTTGGTTTTATAGAAGACAAAGGGCCAAGGCTTCTTGGAGAAGCCTCAAGCAAAGGGTGCAAGCTTCTAAGAGAAGCTAAACCAAAAGGGTCAAGCTTCTTCAAGAAGCTAAAACAAAGGGTGCAAGCTTCTAAGAGAAGCTAAACCAAAATGGTCAAGCTTCTTCAAGAAGCTAAAACAAAGGGTCCAAGCTTCTTGGAGAAGCTAGAGCAAAAGGTTCAAGCTTCCTCAAGAAGCTAAAACCAAGGGTTCGGCCAAAAAAAAAAAAAAAAAAAAAAAAATTGGAAGACCGACCATGCCGACCGACCACCTTGCCGACCGACCTCGCCGACCGACCATGCCAACCGACCACCTTGCCGACCGACCTCGCCGACCGACCTCGCCGACCGACCTTGCCGACCACCTTGCCGACCGACCTCGCCGACCGACCTTGCCGACCGACCTTGCCGACTGACCACCTTGCCGACCGACCTCGCCGACCGACCTCACCGACCGACCATGCCAATGGCCGGTGGCAAGAAAAAAAATCTGCCCAGAAGGTCCAACTTCAAATGGACATAACTCCTTCATGTGAACCCCGTTTCAGGTCATTCTTGTGTCCAAATTGAAGCCCCGGAAGTTATCTTTCCAATGGCTCAAACCTTGCATTAAAATTCCTTCTGTGGAAAAAGTTATTTCCCTTTTGGTGAAGCCGCGCAGATTCGGTCCAACCGGGATGATGCTCAACTTCAACCAATCATATCTCCCCCATCCGGACTTGGCTTTAGGAGATTCTTGAATGCAAAATGAAGCCCCGGGAGTAAGCTTTCCAACGGGGGTGGCCTCATAGTTTGATTCCAAGTATCCAAATGAATAGGCCCGATTCAGCGAGGGCTGCTCGGCTTTCTTTCAACGGTTCATGCACATTTTCTCCTCCGACTGGATTTCTTCCCTCTTCTCTTCTTTTCTTCAACTTCAAACCCCTAAGTAAGGTGTTTTGAAAGATTTTTCAAAGATTTCATCTCTCTTTCATTCATTTCCACTTTGTCCTTGCTCGGTTTATCGAAAAGCGCAATTTTTGACAAAATGCGAGCCTCGGAACATCGCAGAAACTTTATTTCAAAAATGTTTTGAAAGAGAGGGTTTTAAGTCTAAAATCTTTTGATCGAGATCGTTTTGGTCCAGAACAGGGGTATGAAGTTGAGATTTGACTCTCTCTTTGCCAAAGAAATTGAACCTTTGCCCTGCACACCTTTCTCCACCATGTAAATCATCAGTCGCGTCGAAGTCTTATGGTCAGTCAAAAATGGGGTGTCTACAGACGTTTACGACAGTCGCAAAAGCTCCGGTTTTTAGTAGTGTTTGGAATAGGTTGGACAATGGCTTCTTTTGTAATCTGGTTCATGTTTGGTTTAAATTGGTGTGGTTTGTGATGTATATTGCTTTGGAACAGCTTGTTCAATAACTTGTTCATGTTTTTGGAGAATAGCTTGGTCATGTTTTTTACATGCTTGGTTTCTAATCTATTTCATGCTTAGCTTGTTCAATTTCCCTTTACCTAAACATTTTGTTAAACACATTCAGAGCATTGCCAAAACAAATGCATCAACTTCATTAGAAAATGTAGACAACCAAACAAACATTACCACAATCCAAAAATACTTTAAAGACAAAAAAAAATTGGATTTCTCATTTCATTCAAAATTATACATTAAGTTCAAATTAGCAAGTGCATAGTTGCCATTATATTTCCTAAACCAAAAATGCTAACTAACTAACTAACTAACTAACTAACCTACATTCTTTAACTACTCATTGTTAACATTCCGATTACAATCACAGCAACAATCAATCCAGCTACAATCCATTTTTGTCTACCACGATAAGTTTGAACAACCTTTTCCAATATTGCGATCTCAGTTACCATTTCCTCTAAGCTTGCAACCTTGTCCAATAACTTCGGCAAGACTTGTCTACCACAAGGACAAGCGGGTGGATCATATCAAGAGAAGAAGTCACAAGTCCCGTTTTTTGAAAAAATAAAAATAAATAAGTAAATAAATTGACCTCCATGCTAATCAAAGCCAGGTTTTAGGGAACAAAAATATACACAAATTTCATGTTGTTCACGAGAGTAGAAAACTTATTCCATAATTTAGACAACCAAGAAACCTCTTAATTGGGTTTGCATGGGTCCGTGAAGTTCGGATCTTTGCTCTCAATCCAAAACTGCAACAAGTCGATTCACCCCAGTTGTTTCCTTCACTCATATTTCGCAATGGCTGAAAATGGAGCTTTGTTCCGTTCTGGATTCGTTGATCGTGTTGACCTAATTGACCAAATCACAAAAATTAGGACAAACTATAGCCCTAATCGATGAAATCCAGAATTAGGGCCTTTTATGTAGGGCTACTAAGAAACGGCGACGTTTTGTGTTGGTTTTGGCGCCAAAAATGGTTTTCTCCGTTACTTCGTCAAACGGAGATGGACAAGGGGCTTACATTGTGACACGGAATAAACTTCAGGGTTTTATTTGTCAAAATTAAAAATTTGGTGTTTAAATTGCAAAACACACTAAACCTTGCGGTTTTTTTTTTTTGTAATTTGCCCAAAAAATAATCATATTTTGATGTTTGAAGGTGTTTAAATTTCGAAAGGTCTGTGGTTGTTAGGGAGAGTATTTTGGGATAAAAAAAGTATAAAACATATGAGCTATTCAGACTTTTAAAATAGTATATATATATACGTATAAGAGGCCTCATATTAGAAGTTTGCTTTGGGCCGCAGAAAAAACAAAGCCGACCTTGGTATTGGGTACACGAAACACGTACCTAAATTTTTTCTTCTTAATTTGTAGTGTACTTAGACGTACCTAGTATATACCTAAGTCGTACCATACCTCAGTCGAAACAATATTTTCTTCTACTAGAGTGATAAAATTCTTTTCACTAAACTTCTTTTTAAAATTAAGTAATGGTTCGTAAGTTATTTAATATAATAATATTTAATTTTGATTTATACTTTTACTTTTAGCATTAAATGTTAATTATAGGTTAGATCTTAATAAATTAAACCACTTAATCAATTTTTGTATTACTCTAAATTAAAAATAAATATTTTTTTACAAACATACCAAGACATATCTATATCCTATTTTTTTTAAAAAATTTATCGTATTGATGTACCTATATCGTACCAACACCAATACTTATACATGTATCTGTGCTTCTTAGGCTCTTGGACTTTTCAAGCATAGTTCATAAGCCAAAGGGATCGTTAATAGGAGTAACTTGATGTTCTTCACTTGCATAGTCTCCCAAACATCATAACATTAGAATTTATGAAATTAAGCGGTATCATTGTCGTAAAATAATCATCACCTAACCCAAGGTTAGGCGAGTGACATGCTGAGTCATGATAAGTTAAGAAACATACTATTGGCAAGGTGCCAACATTGTAGACACTGAGACCACCATAAAAACGAGTTCCAATTACATTGAGATTGTTGTTTACCTCTGTATTCTATTCTTACTGATAAAAAACCACCATTCTAAAGTTTCATTTGTCAAACTCGTGCTTATGGGTGCTCCAATCCAATTCACAATCCATGGTGCATCAGGGCATAAATTCAAACAACTCCATTTTTTCATCTCAATACATTGGATTGAAGGTGGTTTAAATGTGATGGTCATGAATTTGGACAAAAACATGGCCAGTCTAAATTTGCCAAAAAACAAAAAAAAAACATTTTAAATTTTTTTGCTAATTTCCTATTTATAAAAAAGTAGTATAGTAATTTCTAAAAAATAATCTTCTCTTTTCTTTTTGTCAATTTGTATTATAATTTAGAATATTATTGTCGAAAACATAGTGAGATTGTAATGGAAAAGGCTTAATTTTTTTAATTTTTTTGTCAATCGATAGCAAAGTAATTACAAATGTGAAAAATATTATATTAATTAGACTACTAGCACTATTCAAAAAAAATAAATAAAAAATAGACTACTAGCCCAACAATAATTAGCAAGTCAACAATCATCAAATCTAACAAAACCGACAATCATGCCTAAGCCCAGAAACTGCTAGCTATATACAACACCTATAACGGGGGAGAAATACACACCACCACAAGGGATAACAAACTCCTCTCCATAGGATTTGAATCTAAGACCTCACACTAGATAGGGTGCTACATAACTATTAAGCCAAAAGCCTTGATTCGGAAAAGGCTTAATTCATGATAGGAAAGTTCAAATTGAGTTGCTTTGCTTTCGATATTAGGAGTGGACAAACTTCAGGCCGGGTTTGCAGTATATAATAAGAAAATATGTGTCATTCCAAACCCGGCTTGGCCTGACATCGGACCTAATCTTGCTATCCCAAATTTGGCCCTAAAAAAAATTTAAATTCCAAACCCGTATACTTAATAAATATGAACTATTGTTTTTTAATTTTTTTTTCATCTTGAATGAATATTAAATTATTTTATTTATTATATGAATTTAGAATATTAACAAAATTCAATAGTAAAATAGAATTAATTTTTAACAAATGTATATATATATATCTTTTATATATATATTTTTTTACTTTATTTTATTACTAAGATAATATAAAATTATAATTAATATTTTACAAATGGACGAGTTGTGTTTGACTGGGCTGGGTTAGGCTATAATTCTTTATTCCAAGCCCATCCCGAATATTATATAGGCATAAAATCTCACTCTAGCCCGATCCTATAGACAAATTAAGTTTTTCAAATCCTAAAAATATTAGACTAAACTAGATGGGTTGAATGGGCGATGATCACCCTATTCCATACCATGGAAAGCAAATTATAAACTCAACCACAACACATATCTCTTGTAGAGCAATACTGGAACATTTCTTAAGCAATTTATTCAATATGTCACCTTTTTTGGGTTCAAAGTATAGACTTGAAAGATAGTAGGAACTTTGTGATGTTATATTTTTTTGATTTTTTTTTTCTTGCTTTGAAAAGGCCCATCATTACAAATTGACTAGAATGCCCTTGGTGATCTTAACCCACAAAACCCTAACCAAACAAGCCACAAGTTCAATGTCACAATTTGAGCCATTACGGCATCTCCAACGGTTCATCAAAAATTTCATTAAATCTGAATAAAAAAAAAAAAATGCGAATTCTTCAATTTGATATCAGTCACTCCAATGGTGAGTACTGTAACTTTCATCAAAACGCAATAGATGTCTAGAGTACGACCGGCCGGTCGATCGGAAAGAGGAAACTGAATTTTTTTCCCTCCTCCATTTCTGTTTCCTCAATTCCTTTCCTCAAAATGATGATCCCTTGTTGGGTAATTCTTATAAAACCATTCCACGACACTGCCATTGTCATCTGTGATGAAATTTCACCGACTCAATCATCAAACCTGTTTTCTTCATTGCAACCACAGTGGAGTTGTTGAATTGTCTAATATACACAATTTTGTAATTTAAGTCTTGTTGGAAAGTATTTGAAGGGTCATTGTTGTAATTTGAGTCTCATCTGGAATCAAGCTTGAGTCTCATCTGGAATAAAGCTTTGGCTTTCTAGATCGGATTCGATTGCCAAACCAATATCATTCTCGTTCAAGAATTCTGAATAATCCATGACATTCCCAACACGAGATCTCACAACAAGAGCTCTATCGCCTTCTATGAGCAATCCTTCGTCCCACAAATCATGAAAAAGCAAAAGCAAGAATTAGAAACCGATTGAATCAAACCCAATTGCTTCATAGTCAAACAAAGAACTCGGGGGTCCTCTCGTGATGGAGACAATATAAGGCAATGCAAGTATTAGAAAGGCTAAAAACAGAGACCGAGATGCCACCCTTAAAACCTGTGAAGTTGGAAGCTTTATCACCAAAAGGGCATCGGAATTCAACCGATTGTCTCTGATTTCAATCGTTTCGTCTCGATTTCTCTCTTGGATCAATGCCCACAACCCAATTCCATCGCAAAAATACTCAAATTTCTTGTGAAATTCGATTGATTTATGACTTCAGATAAAAAAATGTGACTTAGAAAACAACAAGAGCTTGATTGTTTGGAAGATCTGGGAATTACCCAGGCAGAGAAAAGATAGGTAAATCGCAAGGGAGAGAAGAGGAAGGAGATTAGCGAGAGCAAAACCTAGAAGTGGTGTGATTGCCACCCACGAGCATTGGCAAAAAAAGGCAGGGCAAAAAAGATGCAGAGTTGGTCACAAGGGCGAACCCAGGATTCGTCGACAGGGTGAGGTAATATTAAGATAAAATTATACAAATATATTTTTAGTATAACTACATAAAAAAAAAAGAGAATTTAATAATATAATCTAAATTAATATATAAATTTATTTATTAGAAACAATTTAAGTTGTGCTGGATGAGTCTTTAAATGTTCGAATTCATCGATTTCAGAATCTAGATCAATTTTCAAAAAACATGAAAAACAATATGCTTTATTCTTTGAAGGAGAATACTTTAGCCAAGAAAATTGTTTAAACCAAATATGTTGAAATCGACAATTCTGCTTTCCAAATGAGGACCTAGGATACTTGAGTTTAGGTTGATAAGGCCCCAAGTTCACATAAGCTCGTCCAACCTCATCCCGTTGATTAATCGGATATTCACAAATTTGCAAGTGTAAATCAGGATCCCGTTCAATAACAGTTGAATCAAATTTGTTTGGTTTATTTGCTTGAGGCATGGAAGGCGGTTGCACATCAGAAAATGAGGTTTTAACAACATTGGATATTGTACTACTAGACTTCTGTTTTGATTGATAGAAGGGTTTTGCCTTTTTTAAGTGTGGAGGTTCTATTATTTATAACCTAAAAAAAATTTAGCCCTATTTAATATTAAACCAGAGTATATTCGCAATAATTTTAAATATTAGGGTTTTTATATATATCCTCAATAATTTTTATTTAAGCTTTTATTATTTTTATATATGTCCAAAAAAAC
This sequence comes from Camellia granthamiana, assembly GCA_036172215.1. NCBI lineage: Eukaryota > Viridiplantae > Streptophyta > Magnoliopsida > Ericales > Theaceae > Camellia > Camellia granthamiana. The sequence continues at coordinate 108,071,853 of CM069905.1, read as the reverse complement.
TTCTTCAAACTTCAGAAATTAAGAGCAATATAGAACATTGAACAAGGCAGTATCATAAAAAAACTAAAAGCAATATAATATTTGTTGCATAAAGACAAAATTTCAAAACCATTGTTATTCAAATCCATTCTCAATCAACAAAATAAAATAATTGGTTAATTACACTTACCAAAAATGTTAGGAAAATGGAACTGCTGCAGGCCGCTGGAGACGACAGAGAGGGCCACTACCTATCTATTGGAAGATCTAAGGATTGTTTTAGAAGATTTGTTCTTTAAACAAATACAAACATACTGGGCTGCCTATCTATTTTTTTGGGTAAGTATTGGGCCGCTATTGGCCTACCTATCTAAAAAACAAAAAAACTATTAGCCCTTATTTGGGGATGGCTGGGCTGGGAGAGGTTAGGAGGCTAGGCTGGGCTGGGAAAAAAACTTTCGACAGATTTTTTAAATTTTGGGTTGGGCTGCAGCCACCTATGCCCAGCCCTAGGTCCGCCCTTGGTTGGTCATCTGGTGGTCGACCCGGGGGTTGATTGGGCGGTCGACTGGTCAATGTAAATTTTTCACAAATTATGCCTTGAAGTGGTCATTTGGGGGACATCCAGCCGGTCATCCAGTGGATCCCCACTCAATAACTATGCACATTAAATTATTAAAATGTGCAAGACATCTTCAGTTTGGTGAAAATAAAAAAAATTGGTGTACTTTTTCACCAAATTCAAATTTGGTGATGAATTTGGTGACTGTTGGTGATGGCCTTACTCCCAAATGTTACTCAACAATATTGGCACCTTGGTATTTTTCATGTTACTTTGCTGTGGATGTAATTTTCCAGTAATAAGGCTGAGCTATTTTGGAAACATATATCCTATGGTCGTAATTAGGTTTTGTTTCCAACAATTACTAGTACTTTTAAAATTTGCTGAAGAATTTGACAAAAAAATACACCCAAACAAGATAGAATATTTGAAACTAGTGAAATTTTCACTTGAAAATAAAAACATTCATCACAGTCCTAAAAGTTATATATTCAAAATTTTAAATAAAATTGGCAATTTAAGATATTTTTATCAATTAGACCTCTGATTTGGCTGGATAATTTCAAATTCAAATGATATATTAGAATTTAGCCAAATATTCTTTTAAGAGTTTCATAAGTCAAAAATTTCAGATTTAACAAAAGATGGAAATTTCAATGAGAAAAAAGTAAATAAATAAGAAAGATTTGTAACAGTTTTGTTTAGCACTGATTTGCCAAACAAATTAAGGTTCTGGCATTTTTGGCAGATCATCCTTAGGTCATGACCAATTTGTTTAACTTTGGGATGTTCGAAAAATTTAGATCGAACAAATATTTTTTGTTCAGTAGATTTTGGAATGGTCATTCGATAAGAAGTTTAAAGAAATGATCATTTCATTCCAATTTATTTGACAACATTTTAGTAAACTGAACTGTACTTATTATCTAATCCCACAGCATCAGCTAGACTTTAAACATTGATAAAAATCAAAATCTATTTGTGACGAGGAAATCAAAAGATAGAAGGGGTATGGATGGTGCTTCATATTTAGTGTGTATAGATGTGTTTCAACTAAGTAAAATTATCATATTTCATAGTTTATCTGATCAGCAATGTTAGGTATCATGAAAAGTCTTTCATGAAAATGATCATGAAAGATTTGTGACATTTGGATTACACTTAGAATAAAGCACCACACACTAATCAAGGTAATCTAAAGGTCACAAATCTTTCATGATCATTTTCATGAAAAAAATTTCATGATCCCTAACATTTCTCTTATCTGATATATAAATAAAGATTTTGCATTGATAACTACCTTTCTAAACAACCATTATGTCTAAAACCACAACAAATTGAACCTCAATAACATACATAATCAAAAGTCCAAAACAACTGACAGGGATTATTTGACAAATCTAAAATGAAAACATTACAAAACAACATCTAATGAACGTAGACTGCCACCAGAAACACCTTATCGTCCACCATTACATAGTGAAATGTTGGGGTTTGTGATGCTATCATAAATTGTTGAATTCCTCGTACTAGTTTCACCATCATAAGCATCTGAAAGTAGATCTTCAAGCAAGTATTGGGTCTCTTCTGAACCTCTGTTGTCGTTTACCCATGGATGTTTCTCCATCATTTTCATTCCCTCCAGCTCCATTGCTACATCCTTCATGGTTGGCCTGTCCTCTCCTTTCACTCGTAAGCATCCCTTTGCTAAAATAGCAAATTCCTTTAGCTGGTCAGCTTTTGCTTCATTCTTCACCTGTTCATCCACAATTTCAAGCAAGCGGTCTTCTTCCATGGCTAAAAGAAAATACATCGCTAAATTTCTCTCTGCTGCACACCTATGGAAAGAAATTGCCTCCTTGCCCGTTAGTAATTCCACAAGGACAACCCCAAAGCTGTAAACATCACTCTTTTCAGTCAATTGGCTTGTTTGCAAGCTTTCTGGGTCCAAGTAACCCTGTGTCCCTTGAACAAGTGTCGCTAACTGAATTTGGTCAATAGGGGTCAACCTTGAAGAGCCAAAATCTGATACTTTAGCAACGTAATTGTCATCTAAGAGTATGTTGGCAGTCTTAACATCTCTATGAATGATAGGAGTACTAGCGGCAGAATGTAAATATGAAAGTGCTGTTGCAGTTTCCGCTGCTATTCTTAAGCGATTCTCCCATGTGATTGGGGATGCTCTTTGGCATGCAGTGTGTATGTGGTCATAGAGAGTCCCGTTGGTAATAAATTCATAGACAAGGAAAGGAACTTTTGTCTCCAAACAACACCCTAGGAGCTTCACAACATTTCTATGGTTGACTTGGGAGAGAATTATGACTTCATTAATGAATTGCTCAATCTGGGACTGACTCTGATCAGCTACTCTGGGCTTCTTAATGGCAACTACGGTGTTATCTGGTAATACTCCTTTGTAGACTATTCCTTGGCCTCCTTTTCCCAGGACATTATTTTCATTGAAGTTGTTTGTTGCATTCTTTAGATCCTCTTCAGTAAAGATTTTTGCTGACTGGACTGATCCTTCATGTTTGGAAAGTTCTTGTAACATGATACCACCATTTTGCTGAAATAATTTTTCTCTAAGGTTGGCGATCTTCCTCTGCTTAGATCCCCAATATAGCCAGAAGCCACCAAGAAGTAGTACTGATATGCCTATAATAATGCCTATAGGGATTCAAATGGAAATGTCAATACCCAAAATTCACGTTTCAAATTTGAGTATGATCAAATAGAAAAAAACTACAAACCCAGAAGATGAAGTGTATAGCATAGATTCAATTTTGATGTAGTGTACACCACAAGTAGAATGAATTTTTGTCCACATATTTCATTTTCTGGATGCAATTTCGGCCATATTTTGATGACAACTTTTTTGTTATTCCATTCATCTTTTTTCTTACCTAAAACCGAGACAAGAATCTGGAAAATATGATGAGAGAATTGGTCGTTTGGCTTTCTATGTAATCATTAGGTTGCTGAAAGAAAGATCTATGGAAACTGGGGATATATAATTTTCGAATTATTTTTGATCAGTGCATCAATAATTGGGGACACGTAAACTGTATAACTGGAGATATAGTCAAAAGCACAAGCATCATTCAGTTGAATATTGATAGAAAATTTAATCTGTAGACAATTTTATGATTAATAGAATGTGTGGGTGTGCGTGTACCAACCTAGTGCAATGTAACTAATCAAGGGAAGCTTGTTGTAGGGAAGCTTCTTGTTGGGAACAGCAATTCGACTACAACCTGATCCATTTTTTTTGCCATCGCCTTCGTAGCCCACTGCACAAAAACAACTGTATGTGCCTGGTAAATTTTGGCATGTCATGTTGCACGGGCTTGAAGTAGTGCACTCATCAATATCTGAAACCAAACATCCAAATTTGATCATTGATGTCATATTCTTTAGTATATAATTTTTTATACTGGAGTAACTCATTGAATATATAGACCATATAGCAAATAAATTGTAAATTTTCAACAGTAGCTGTGATTACCTCGACAACCATTAGGAATATAAGGGTTCCCTTCATATCCCTCCAAGCAATTGCAGCGATACCCTGGACCATTGTCGAAGTTTGTACAGTTGCTATTTTTATCCTTACAAGCAAAACTTGTTGGATTCTGTCTGGCTTTATGACATGTTTGGTCACCTACAGCCCAGTCAAACACCACGGGGAGCTTTTCTCGTCCCTGTAAGTTCTTTAGATCTAAGGAAGAGAAGTTATAAGCAGTTTCCTCGGCTACAAAAGCATAGCTGCATGGATTGAAGCCCCATACACTGGTATGCTTGTTGTAGCTATCGAGAGTGATCTCGTAATTCTTCACTCCCTTGGGGATACTTGTCTGACAGCAGCCAAGACCAAAGCAAGAGCCGTTGATCACACTGTCGATGGTGTCACACAGTGACAGGCAACCCGTGGCATACGTTCGCCCCAAGGAACCTTTGATAACAGCGTAGGTGTCACAGCCTACTGCTGTGAACTTGTTTCGGGTATTCGAGATGGGAAATCTGGGGGCTCTGATCCAGGTTTCAAATGTGTCGTTCTGACCCACTTCACTGTAGCAATCAAACGCTATCCAGACTGATATGCGCAATTCACCAGAGAGAAGTATCTCTGTGATCTCAGCGCTAGTGTCACTGCTTTCTAAAAACAGTTTGGGAGGGTGGTAGTGAGTATCGTTACAAGCAACCTTAAAATGTTGTTCTATGTAGCATCGTTCAGTTGTGCCAAATGGGTATGGGATACTAATGTTACCACAACGATCTTCGCAACCTGGCAAGGTCTGAGCAACAGCAGCAGAAGCAGAAGCAAAAGCTGCTCCCAAAAGAACCCATGCCAACTTAAGCTGCAGAAAAGTCATAGGACCATTATAGTACATGGGTAGAGAGAGAAGGTTTTCAGGGATTAGATGGTTTTGTGGTTGTACATGATCATATTAAAAGTTGGAGCCGGCTATATTTATAAGGAAAAATTGTAATATATAATCGAGTCGTTATTTCATAAAATAATTATACATATATGAAAAAGTTTAAAACTATAATTATTAATATTTATAAAGTTTATTACTAATGTGTAATTATTTTTTAAAAATTAGACTGAATTATAACCTCTCTAAAAATATATCAACACACAAAAGAAAAAAAAAAAATTATATTTCATTTGGAGTCTAGTATTTTAATGTGACACTCAATTAAAATATCTAAAGCAATACTCTTTCTTATATGTTCTCTAATCATCTCATTTACACATTATTGAGTTTAAAAAATAAGTATAAATTATGTTTTTTTTTATATATCATTTTGCGATTAGATTAGTTCAACATACACCAATTACTTCACTGACTCAAAACGTAAGTAAATATCTTTCGTGACCAGTTAAGCTCTCACAACTTAACTGGTCACGAAAGATATTTCATGGTCCCTTCACAAGATAGCCACCTTTCTTTGATAGTGGTGGTAATTTGCATTAGTTATTTCCTGGTCCCTTCACAAGATAGCCACCTTGCTTTGAGCCCTACAGTATTTTCCTTCTCATCTGCATGACATTCACCTTGAACTTTCTTAGTTCGTGTCTTTTTCTTACGCTGGAAAACGTTTTTTAGAAAATATTTTTTTACATTTTTTAGTATTTGATACAACAAAAAATAAAAATTAACAGAATATATTTTTCATACTCAATGGAAAATAAACATTTTTTAGTGGAAAAGATTTTTCATTTTTAAAAAATAAAAAAACGTTTTTTGAACTAAACTTTTATCAATACGACGACGACGACCACCACCACCACCACCACCTCCACCCTATAACTACCACCACTATCAACACTATTACCGCCGCCGTCACCACCGCTGTCACCACCACCCCAACACCTCCACCTCCTCCACCACCACCACCACCACCACCACCACCTCCACTAAGCGGTGACTTTAGAAAATTTTTTAGATAGGGTCACTGAAAAAATTTTAAATTTACAAATTTTATTAAAAAAAAGTTTTGAGGTAATTAACATTTAAATTTCTGCACCTTCAAATAAAATAAACTTTCAATTGTATTCGATAACGTGTCATTTTTTTGAATTATTACATAATAATTTCATTGTTAATAGCGTCAAGTGCATCTTTATATATATATATACACACATATATGCGATTAATAATTGATCTTTTATTTAGTTTGAGTGTTGAGAAGATAAATATAATAGAGAAGGATTAGGTTCCTAATGAGTTTTGGTTTCTAATAGATGGGGACCTTATTATGCTTTAATGGAATCAATTAATTATCAAATAAAATTTTTACCATAAAAAAATATTCAAGGATTTTTAGTAGGGAGATGGGTGCATGGGACCCATGATCCCTTCTATGGCGTCGCCCTAGCTTCCGCCTCCACCCAACAATCACCAGTACTTCCACCACTAATGTAAGTATTAGTGCATTAGTTTTAAAAGCACAACCAAACATAGAAAACGTTTTCTATGTTTTTACCGAAAAATTTACGTAAAAAATATTTTTTACCGAAACAAATGAAGCCTTACTTTATTTTATTTGGATAAACTACATTGGCCTCCTTTGAAATTAAGAAGAAAAAACAAAATACATTAAACTCCACAAGTTTGCCATAATTATATTACGCACTCTTAAAGTTTTGGAAAAATGACACTAACGGTCCCTATAATTTGAGACTTGTGTCACTTTGGTCACTGGCTTTTCAATTGTGACACATTTGACTTTAAATTTTAAATCTTGTTCCAAATAAAGACAATTGAAGATACTATTGTATAATTTTAAGGGCAAAATCATCAATTTGATCAAATATAAACTAATTTGACAAAAATAAATGTCAAAAAAATATTTTTAAATTTTTAATTATTATTTCTACACACTAAAGATAAAATTATGTAAAATTGATATATCTTTAGAAATTTATTTATTTATTTATTTCACTAAATTAATTTTTATTATGTGTTTGGATGGTTATCATGTAATAAGTGGTTGTTTTTATTTTCATTAAATTAGTTTCTATTTTTTTAAAAATTAAATATGGCGACAACTTTGATATTCTTATTAAAGCAATCCATTAAATCAAAAAATCTAAAACTGAAAACATTTCATATATTAAATATATCGATTACACATTAAAATTCTAATAACCACCAATTACATAATCATCATTCAAACACAAAATAAAAATTAATTTGGTAAAATAAATAAATAAATAAATATCTAAAAAATGTATCAATTTTACATAATTTTATCTTTTGTGGGTAGAAATAATTTTTAAAAATTTAAAATAATTTTTGACATTTATTTTTATCAAATTAGTTTATATTTTATCAAATTAGTAATTTTTCCCTTGAAATTAAGCAATAATATTTTCAATTGTCCTTATTTGGAACAAGATTCAAAATTCATGGTCAAATGTGCCACAATTGAAAAGTCAGGGACCAAAGTGACACGAGTCCCAAGCTATAGGGACTGTTAGTGTAATTCGCCCTAAAGCTTTCATTCATATAACACTTAGTCTATTTTTCATTAAAAATTCATTAGTCATATAAATGAAAAAATAATTCTCTCATATCTTTTAGGGAAAATTGGCCTAAGGTCCCTCCTTTACTTTTGATAGGAGGAGAGGTCCAAAATAATATACTTTGATGGCTAAGGTCCCTCAAATTTATTTTAGGTTATAAAGTACCTAAATTACCCTTCTTTTATAACATAAATTTGTTTGAATATTATATTGTTGACTTCACGGTGAGATTTTGGAAACCGAATTCACAGTGGAGATTTTGTCGAAGATTGCAGTGGAGTTGATGAGAAATTTGTTTGAATATTATATTGTTGACTTCACGGTAGAGATTTCGTCGGAGATTTCAATGAAGTTGACGAGAAAGATTGCTACGATCATGTAGCTTTCGTCAGATATTTCAGTGGTGTTACAGTGTGTTGATCGCGTAGATTTTCAGTGAAGTTGAATCAGGTTTGTTTTCGATGGAGATTCCACATGCATTTTGATTTTTGTTTTGAATTTTTGTTTAGAGAGAGATCAGCTTGATAGAGTTTATTTTTATTTTTGGAATTAATTTTTGATTCTCTATTTTTTGATCAATTTCAAAGAGTGTTGACAGTGTGTTGATCGCGTAGGTTTTTTAGTGGAGTTGAATCAGGTTTGTTTTCGATTTAGATTCCACATGGATTTTGATTTTTGTTTTGAATTTTTGTTTAGAGAGAGGCCAGCTTGATAGAGTTGATTTTTATTTGTGGAATTAATTTTTCATTCTCTGCTTTTTGATCAATTTCAAAGAGTGTTGACAGTGTAGTCGATTTTGATGTTTAGAGTTCATTTTTTGTGCTCTATTTTTTATCAACATGCTGATCAATGATAAGCTTTGTTCTATGTTTTTTCAAACCAGAGAAATTTTTTTAAACCAGAGAAATTTCATTTTCTGCACTTTTGTTGGTATAGTTCAGAGAAAATTGTAAGTTTGTTATTATAATCCAACGAAAATCACAGAGAAAATTATAAGTGCATATGGACATATTATTAGAAGTTTATAATACAGATAGAATCTGAGAAAGTGAATGTAAGTTCATAAATTTCTTTGGACTTTTATTTGTAGTTCAGAGAAAATTATAAGTTTGTTACTCACTTTCAGTTTGTAGTTCAGAGAAAATTATATGTTTGTAGAAGATGAATAGAAGTTTTTGTTTCTCTAAGAAAAAGTTATTTTTTGTATTTTTTCTTTCAGTTTAGATGGACAATGCAGTGTTTTTTGTTATCTTGAAGGTGTATATAAGTTTGTAAATTTCTCTCAATTTTTCTATGAGTGCAATATTGCAGAATGACGCATAGAAAATTGTTAGCTTGTAGTGAGGTGAAAATCACAGAGAAGCCTATAATTTCATAACAGATATTCTGTGTGATTTTTTTTCTATGATTGTGTTTAATAGTTAGCAGTAAATTTCTCTGTAATTCTCTCTGGATTCATTAAGTTTCTGTGATTTTATTTTTTGTTATCTTGAAGGTGAATATAAGTTTGTAGATGTCTTTGGACTTTTATTTGAGTCCAGAGAAAATTATAATTTTTAGAAATTTCTCTGGACTTTTATGTTGTTCTTGTGAAGTGTTTTTATGTTAAACAAATTATTTTTCTTGTTTTTTCTTTCAGTTTCAATGGACAGTGCAGTATTGTTGCTGTGCAAATATGGGAATAATACTATTGTTATTAATGTTTCATACAAATTGAATTTTGAGGAATTGGTTGGCATTTTGTGTAAAACATGGGAGAATTTGAAACCTGAGACTATGTGTATTTCATATTCTATTGTGGGCCATCCAAATTGTATGGTTCGAAATAATATTGATTTTCTGAATATGTTGAGGGTTGTTTGTGCATGCGGTGTTGGTATAGTTGATGTTTCAGTTACTAGATGTAGTACTTCTGATGAAGAGGATGAAGTGGGGTCTAATTGGGTAGATGTTGTGGATGATGAGTGTGATAGGCTGGTGGATATTGAAAGGAATTCACTCTCTAAGTTTTGTTCTCACCAAAAAAATGTGTTATTGTCAGCTGATTGGCGAAATAATATTACGAGTGTTGGACAAAAGTTTGAGGGTGGTGTGGTTGAGTTCCGTACTTTTTTATGCAAGTATGCTATTGAGGTTGGTTTTCAGTTTACGTATGTTAAAAATGACAAGCTGAGGGTTACGGCAGAATATGCATATAAGGAATCAAGGGGATGTATGTGGCGTGTACATGCTTCAGTTGAAAAAACAAATGGGTTCTTCTACATAAGGACTTTGAACAATGAACATACGTGTGCTGTGGCGGTTCATACGAGTAAACATGCTAGGATGACTTCCAGTTTAGTTTCTGGGCTGATACTTGAAGAGGTAAGTGCAAAACTTTTAACTCGTCCAGTGGATGTTGTCAAAGAAATGAAAGACAAGTATGGGGTCTCAATCAGTTATAACTGTGGTTGGTTGGGTGTTGAAAAAGCAAAATGTAGTACATATGGGGATTCTTGTTTGTCATTTGATCAATTACGGTGGTATTTTGATGAAGCATTGAAGAACAATCCAGGTAGTCGTTTTGAGTTAGATTTTGAAGATAACAAGCGTTTCAAAAGAGTGTTTGTGGCTTTTCATGCATGCATTGATGGTTTCAAATATTGTTGGTCATTGCTTTTTCTTGATGGAACATTTTTGAAAGGACGATACAAAGGAGTTATGCTTACTGCAACGGGGAAAGATGGGAATGAAGGTAATTGTAAATATATATAATTTTATCTAAGTATGTGAATTTTCTATACATGTAGGAATTGATTGAATGTGATTTTTCTCTGACACTTTGAATTTTCTCTGGTTTTGGCCACTGTGTGGATTTTTTATGGTTGTGGCCACTGTGAGAATTTTCACTGGATTTTGGTCAGTGTGTGAATTTTCTCTAGATGTTGTCATTATGTGAATTGTATCTGTAGGTGGTCACTAAGTGAATTTTCTCGGGATATTCTGATTGTGTGAATTTTCTCTGTAGTTGGTCACTAAGTCAATTTTCTCTGGATGTTGCCAATGTGTGAATTTTCTCTGGAGTTGGGCACTAATTGAATTTTCTCTGGATGTTTGGCAGTGTCAAATTTCTCTGGTTGTTTATTGTTCTAATTTTCTCTACATGTGTATATCTAATATGCTTGTTCCTATTTGTTTTGTAGGTTTTTTTCTGTAGCTTTTGCTGTTGTTGATACTGAGAATAAAGACAATTGGTGTTGGTTTCTTAAACATTTATGTGGAGTATTGGGATTAGAAAGGGTGATAAGTTTCATATCAGATCGACATTGTGGTATTGTGGAGGGAATTGCTAGGTTTTTCCCTAACTGCTTTCATGGATTTTGTCTTGAACATCTAAAGAGAAATTTGAGGGATAAGTTGTCATGTGGAAACACAAATTTGGTTAGGGAGATGATTGTGTCCAAGTTTTTAGAATGTGCATATGCACCAACAAATGCATCATTTTATTTCAAGTTAAATAAATTAAAAAGTGAGGGAGGAGACATTGTGAGTGTTTTCTTGAGAAGTTTACCATATGAAAATTGGAGTGATGCATATTTTGCGGGGAAACGTTATGGTGAGATATATTCAAATGTTGCTAAGTTATTAAATTCATGGATGCGAGAAGCTCGGCACTTGCCAATAACAAATTTGGTGGACATGATACGGTTGCAAATCATGAATATGAGGTCTGATAGGAGGCTGCTCTCTAGTAAATGGAATAAAGTTTTGTGTTCTCGTATGGATGGTGTATTAGAGAAGTCTTTTTTGGATAGGAGGACATGGAATGTGAGTTTATCATCTGATAATGTCTTTGAAGTGCATTATTTTCCTTCGGTTATGGTTGATCTTGGGTTGAGAACTTGTTCATGTCGAAAATGGGAAATAAATGGGTATCCATGTCAACATGTTGCTGCAATTTTTAGGAGTGGAAAGAATTTGAATTCATTTGTTGAACCATTTTTTCATGCTGATATGTATCGTCAAGCATACTCGTTTTCGATTGGCCCAGTTCCAACTGTTGAAAAACCTCTGTGTAACATTGAAGATGCTATGATTTTACCTCCATTGAGCAAGAGACTAGCTAGGAGGCCGAAGAAGAACAGAATTGCTTCTACTGGAGAGTTTAAAATGATGATTAAGTGTAGTCGTTGTGAGAGTATTGGTCACCATAATAAGAGGACATGCAAGGAACCTTTGTTAAATAGTTGAGGATTATACATTTTATTGATTGAATAATACATTTGATGATTACTTTGTGTATTTTGTTTTGTGAAATGTATTTTTTAGACAGTGTATATAATAATATCAATCAAATTCATCCAGAGAAATTTTTCAATATCAGTTAAAGTGTGCATTATGTTTGTTGATATATACTATAGGCAGTGGGTTTGTAATACCTGTAAAATTCATCCAGAGAAAGTTTCCTATGGCAGAGAAAATTCTCTGTGTATTGTGTTTTGAAGCTTCAAATTCATCCACATAAATTTGACAATGGCAAAGAAAAGTACTGTGTGGATTGTGTTTTTTGAATTTGATAATTGTTTTGTACTAACACAGTACATTATAGATTGCATGATCATATAGGCACCTTCTTTGGCACGATACGAGTTAAATTTCTCTGTGAATTTTTGGTAACTTCATATCAGTCATTTCAAGAAATGTGCACACTAGACAGAGCATACACAAAATTATTGTACTGAGTACAATCAAGAAACAAAATTAAGCTCTTTTGAAATTTCTTTGAGTTGAGAATTTCTCTAGTCTAGGGAAGAATTTATCTAGAATCACTTCAACTCAGAAATTTTTCTCAAAGCCAGAGAAATTTTCCTCACCAACCCAGAGAAATTCCCTCTCTCCAAATCACTCAACCCACAGAAATTCACAACTCAAAAATTCCATTTTCTGTCACCATTCGAATCCGTCAATTTCATCTGGAGAAATTTTCCACTATCAGAGAAAATTATCTGAGCATTGTGTTTTGAAATTTCAAATTCATCCAGTGAAATTTTCCAGTAGCAGATAAAATTACTGTGCGCTTTGTGTTTTGTTGAGTTTGATGATTGTTTTGTACCAACACAAAGCATTAAAGATTACATGATCATATAGGCATCCCCTTGGGACGATACAAGTTAAATTTCTCTGTGAATTTCTAGTAATATCATACCAGAGAAATTTCTGCAGACAATTTTCTCTATGTGGATTGTGTTGACAATCACAATAAATATATATATATATATTTAATCATCGATAGGTATGAAATTTACATTAGTCGAAATAAAAAAAAATGAAATTTACATTAGTCAAGAAAGGATATATACATATATGTCAAGCATCATCATTCCTTCAATGTATCAACAAAAAACTGAATGGTTAATACTGTATGAATATATACATATATGTGAGACAATTTTCTCTGTGTGGATATGTACATTGTCTTCCTTTCACTAGTTTCACTATTACATTTTTGGTTCTTCTTCTGGAGGTATTTCAATTGGTTCAGTCTATGACCGGCCAACTTCGGTCACAAATCTCTCTATGAGTTATGCCCTCATCAACCTTATCTCTTGTGTGGACAATTTGGAGCTGATAGGTTCATGCTTGCTATATTGTTTCATTATATAGCAGACAAAGAGGCCACAATCCAAACTGCATACAAATTATAGGTATGGTTAGTTTTAAGAAACATGCAAATCAGATTATCTTATTTATAGATGTATGAAACTTACGAATCACTTTCTTGTTGTGGAGCATTGTTGACATACTCAAAGTCGTAACTTGTGTTTTGTGAGTTTATCAATTTGAAAGAGGATTGTGATTGAGCCTCTCTTTCAAGGCAAGCTTTCAAAAAATTCTCCATATAATCTTGCTGCAAAAAAATAATTTTTAAATAACAGAGAAATTTACAAACAAATCAATGGGATTCTATGAAAATTATCATCACATAAAGATTATGATGGATTAGAGAAATTTGCACTCATTACCAATTGTTTTGCATATTTGACATATTTGTCTTCTGCATCATCCCTTCTTGGCCTCAGTGAGTTGTAGAACCTCCATAAATTGTCTTGTTTGTCCATGACAAGCAAGGTCCAGTGATTTCCATGTGTGGACTTCTCATTACCTCCAGTATTTATTGGGAAATGGAGGAACCTGCAGTTCCTCCATGCTGTTTCAATATGTTTGTCAAATAAGGACACTCGAAAAGCTTGATTTTCTGTCATCTTGATGAAATTCTGTGATCAGAGAAAATCAAAAAATGGTTATGTTATGAGAAAGTTGAAATGACAGGAATTTAAGAAATATACATAGAGAAATTTTAAATGCATACAACTAGCCAGAGAAAATTAGACTAGTGACACAACTAGCTTCAAGAAGTATCTTAAGAAGAGAAAGTAGTAAGTAAATTCCAGAAAAAATCAAATAAAATAGTAGTAACATACTAAGCTCATGGATGTGAAAAAAAATGAAGTTGGTTGTTGTCTTTCTCTCATTTGGTCAGCCAAAAGGATCTCTCCATAGCCATCAATGACCTGAAAAATATGATTTATAATTGTAATATTGGTTTATAAAGGCTGATGGAACATTGCAGAGAAATTTTAATGAAAGATTTACATTGTTGGCAATTTCTTTTTGCTTTATTAAGTTTCCAATGTCTTCAAAGGTAATGAGATTCAACTCACTTGTTCAAATTAAAGCCCTACAAGATGACAAAGAAGGGATTTAATTGTTGTTAATACAATATAAGTTTGTAATTTGTTATTTGTTATCTTCTATTTTGTTTGTTGTACTTACTCAAGTCCAGACACATTTGATATGTGTTGCAAGATGTCTTTTACATGATCTTTTATTAATCTTGAAATCAGAAGAGTTTATGGAAAGACCCAAGATTTTCTAATGTTTATAGGTTGAGGCAAGACATACGCATCAGCATCAAGCACTTCTTTGTCCTTCGTGCTTTGCTCAGCTTGTTTTGAAGCTCTAGTCACTTTTGCAACTTTGGGATATTGAAATTCTGGATCGTGCTGCTTTTCCTTCCTTTCTTTTGCCTTTAAATTTTTTATCATTAACGTCGGATCTTTTTTGACTGTAGACAGTGAAAATATTGGTAAAGTGAAATTTCTCTGAAGTAACAGATGATATTTCAATATGTAAATTTATTTGATTCAATATTTTCCAGTTACCATAGACTTTTGTCTTTTGTTTCGGTTGTTCTTTGTGTGCCATTTGTTCTTGTTGGGTTGTTGGTTGTTGTTCCACTTGCATTCCAACTATACACAGTGAAAACCAAACAAGCCCCAAAAATCGAATAAGAAAATAGACAGAGAAAATGAAATGAGCAGTAGAAATTAATAGAAATAAGCGGTAGAAACTAATGTGTTCAGAGAAATATAACTTCCAGAGAAAATTATCAATGACAGAGAAAATTATAATAAATAGAAATTTCTCTGAGTTATGTTGACACAAGGACATAACTTTTTGTGGCTCAAGATTTTCACTGACCTTGTGGTTGAAATTGTGTTGGTGTTTGGTATGGTTGTGTTGTTAGTTGGACGGATAGTTCTTGAACTTGTTCATGCAATTTAGCATTTTCAGTTTCAAGCTTCGAATTTGAATACCTCAACTGTTGAATTGTTTTTGTATCGTCTTCTTTTTGAACCTCCAACATCCTTAGTTTCATTTGGATTGTGCTGTCTTTTTCTTGAAGTTCTGAGTTAAGTGATGTCAAGGTTCTTATTGCAATATCATTTTCAGCAAGTAATTCAATCCAATTTCTCTCTTCTTCTTTTTTAGATTGAGAAAGTGCCTTCAGTCCTTGACGTAGATCAGCAATTTGGGCATCCTTTGATTCCTCAGATTTTTGAGGCTGATGCATTGTTGAGCCACAAATGCTATCATGTTGTTGGTCCATTGGCTCATTACGTTCTTCTTCATCACTTTTCTCCTTGTTTTCTTCTTGCTGTTCATCTTCTTTTTCACTGTCTTCTTCTTTCTGTTCATTTTGTTCTTTTTCTTCTGCTTCTATTTCTTCACTTTCTTCTCTGGTTTCTTCTTCTCCACTGCTTGCTTGATCTTCTTGTCCATTGTTGGCTATGTATTCTTTTATGTTGTCTTCTGCTTCTTCATTCCCTCATTCTTCAGATGGATCTTGTAATGTCTCCTTGAATTTGACAATTGCCTTTTTTGATTCTTTCTTCATCTTTTTACCAAGATAGAACTCCTCTGATGGGTTTTTGACTAGCTGCTTGTTATCTATCTGTAACAGGAGACTCTTTTATCAGAGAAATGTTACAAAATTCACTGAGAGAAAAAATTCAAATAAGGAAAATAAAATTCATCTAAATGATACTAATGGGAAACAAGCTTCAGAGAAAATTGTATGGGCCAGAGAAAATTAGAGACAAGGAGTTAATTTTATGAGGCAGAGAAAATTATGAAACAAGCAACATAATTTAGATATCAGAGAAAATCAATCAAGGCATATAAGTTAATGTTTGACTATAATTGTGTCAGAGAAATTTGGATTCCAGAGAAAATTCATTAGAATGGTAGAAATAAACAGTGTTTATCAAAGATGCAAGGCACATAAGTTATGGGCCGGGGAAAATTACACACAAGGAGATAAAATTTTATGGGCCAGAGAAAATTATGAAACAACCAACATAATTCAGATATTAGAGAAAATCAATCAGGGCATATAAGTTAATGTGTTACAATTGTGGTCAGAGAAATTTGGATGGCAGAGAAAATTGATTACAATGGCAGAAATAAACCAGTAGTAACCAAAGAATAAAACATAAATTGATAGTTCAGAGAAAATTGATCTTAATCAATCAATGCACAAGGAGGGAAACAAAGCAGTGTCAGAGAAATTTTGGAATTTCACTGAGATTTCAGTAGCGATAGAAATCTAACTTGTCGAGGTGCAAGAAAGTGGATTGGTGTCTTCTGCAGCTATTTCGTCAAGGTTTGCAGGTTCCACTTGGCACATCATGGGAAGTTAGTTGTGTTACTGTCTTCCGAGTCAATGATATTTGCATGTTCACATAGCCAATACTGTGATGAAAATTAAAGTAATTAAAATTTTTCTAAACGCACAAATTTGTAAGTATGATAACTGCAAATTTGAATGGATATTATATTTACCAGCAATGCAATGACACACCCTGTAACTTTTTCTGGAGTTTTGTGCAATGTTATGATAGAATCAATCAATGTTGATGTGATTGCTTCTGGCCAATTATATTGTTTCATTGATTCAAGAGGTTCCACATACTTTATAAAAACCCACCCTATTGAATTCCCACTTGTTGCAAAAAATAGGGTGAGACACAAGTACAATGTAACAATGATTGCTATATCTTTGAAGTCAGTTGGTTGCTTGCCTTTCATTGCTTTGACCAAGGCATTTTTAAGAACAGGACCAGTGAGCCTTGTGTCTTTTTGGAATCTTCTCCTTAAGAATGTAGATTTTGGCTTTTTAGAGTATCTTAATGACATGGTTCCTTTACCTCCTTGCAAACCAAAAATCAAGGTCATGTCATTTGTTGTAAAGGTCAACTTCTTTTTACCAACTGTGAATGCTTTTGTTTTTTCATTGTAATATTGGATTATTGCAACTACATCATCATCAGATTTCCTAGATTTCTTTGGATCCATCCTTCCAGTGGTTAGAGCTTAGATCAAATACCAGAATGGGGTCTTTTGAAGCTCTACAAGTTGGTTTGAATTGAATTTAAGTATTTGAAAAAAGAAGACAACAGATGAGAGGTTGGATCGGTATTGAATGCTGTAGTGAGCTCTCTTTCTTTGGAGTTTAACAGGTTTTTTGCCCCTTGAGCTTGAGTCTTTTGAAGTTGGGGTACTCATCTGGATGCTAGTTGCTTCATCACCTTGGACTTGTGTGTTTTGGCGAGAAGTTTGTAGTGTTTTGCTGCTCTAGATCATAAGAAGACTGAGAGAGTTGTTCTTTCTTGCTTGGTATTTCCAGTGTTTTGCTGCTGGTTTTTGATCTTAGCTCATAAGAAGACTGAGAGAGTTTATATTTCTTGCTTGGTGTTTCCGATGTTGTGCTGCTTTTACGTCTTGCCATTTCTAGACAATGATTAAAACATAAAGATGTCAACATTAAATCCCAGAGAAATTTGAACATGCCAGAGAAAATTACAGATAATGGAGAAAATTACAGATAAGAGAAAATTGGAGATGTCAGATAAAATTTCAGATAAGGGAAAATTATAGAAAATTGGACATGCCAGAAAAGATTGGACATTAAAAATTAAATGTCAGAGAAAATCAACAAAGCATCATAAACATGGGAGAGAATTGAACAAAGTAATGTAAACATGCCACTGAAAATTACACCACATTGAAATCAAGAATTGAACAAAATAAACATACCAGAGAAAAATACACATTTCGGAGAAAATTACACATTCTTGCGGAAATTTCCATTCCAGAGAAAATTTCAATTCATAATATTAAAATGCCAGAGAAATTTACATACACAACTAGAGAAAATTAAGCATGATAGAGACACACAAGGGAGGAAAGTGATGTGATGTGGTCAGAGAAAATTATAAATACCAGAGAAACTTAGACAGAGGCAAGAGAGTAATAAACAATCCACAGAAAAATACATATTCCAGAGAAATTTACAAAGCAGAGAAATTCATAGACAAAATCACAGAAACATGTTCAAGAATAAGATCAAAACACAGAAAAATAACTTTTTTTCAAAATACACATGTCAGAGAAAATTCAAATAAGAAACATTCATTCCAGTCCATAATATTAAAATGCCAGAGAAAATTAAACATAATAGAGACACACAAGGGAGGAAAGTGATGCGATGTGGTCAGAGAAAATTATAAATACCAGAGAAACTTAGACAGAGACAAGAGAGTAATAGACATTCCAGAGAAAGATAGACATTCCAATTAAAAATACATATTACAGGGAAATTTATAGACAAAATCACAGAAACATGTTGAAGAATAAGATGAAAACACAGAAAATTACTTTTTTCAAAATAAACATGCTAGAGAAAATTGAAAGAAGAAACATACATCAAGCAAAAATTAGAAAAATTCAAATGCCAGAGAAATTTACAGATAAAATTACACAAACATGTTCAAGAATAAATTCAAAACACACAGAAATAACTTTTTTCAAGTTCAGGTAACTTTTTATTACGAAATTGAAACCCTAATTTATGGAAGGTTAATATAAAATGCAATTAACTGTGTTTCCAGAGAAAATCTGGTTGTATTATATAAAAACTTACCAGAGTTAGGATGAAACTTGAATGACGAGCAGATATGGCCTGAGATGAAGATGCGACGTGACGAAGATGAACTGAGATGACGATGAACGATGAACAGTGAAAACGGGGTCAGAGAAATTTGTGAGGAATGAATGTGAATAATTTTTGCAGAAGATAACGAAGCTCTAATGTCGATGGTGAATAAGAAATTGAAACCCTAGTTCTGAAGTTCTCTTGTTCGTGAAGATGGTCGATGCTTGGAATGGAACTCAGACGTCGGAATGAGTTTCGTTTCTGTGTTGATTTTGGGAAGGGTATTTTGGTCCACAAAATAATTAAAAACGCGCGCCAAGTTGTTCAGGGACCTGATGTATCACTATTTTTTTTTGTGTCATTTACCCTCTAAATTATTATTATTAGGGACTTTAAAAAAAATTCTCCATGAATATATATATATTAAAATAAGATGGGCCCTAACCTACCCACCCGCGCTGCTTTGGTGATGAAAGTCGTAAAAATATTTGTTGTTGGTGGAATTGATTTCATACCTTTTCATTTTTTGTCAGAAATAATTTTAAAATTCACAAAACGAACAACTTTCAATGTTTCTTGAAATGTGTTTTTTATTGGAAAAAAAAAATAATTCTAAAAAATAATTCACCAAAAGCACTTTAGTTTCTAAGTTTTGGGAAATAATTACAAATATATATATATAGGTTTCTATATCCAGAATTTCTTTCTCTATTCCTACTTTTCTTAGTTTGGAAATGATTTTTTTTAAGGGTTTGGTTATGGTGTGCAACTTACACCTTACACCTTATTCTTTACACTTACACCTTATACTTACACCTTTTATACCTTACACCTTACACCTTTTGTGTAAGTGGCACATGGTGTGCAACTTACACCTTACATTTACACCTTACACTTACACCTTACACTTACACTTACACCTTACACTTACACCTTTTGTGTAAGTGGCACATGGTGTGCAACCCACTTACACCTTTTGTGGGTTGCACACCTAAGAAAACTCCTTTTTTTAATGCTGTGATTAAGCAACTTTCTAGTACTTTTTTTTATTTTAAACTTTTTATTTATTTATTTATTTTTTACCACACGGTATGAAGTTAGTAAAATAGTAAAATCAAATTAGTACAACTTTATAGAATGGCCCCACAACTTTTTGAAAATTACATTAGTATTCCTATATTTCATTAATATTTATAGAATGTATAATGAGATTGTCCCATAATTTCATGCAAATTACTTTACGAAGTTTCTATTATTTTATTAATTTTTCACTATATATAGTATGATAATAGCCATTATTTCACGTGCTACTTAATATAGTCAATTTTATTAAATCAGAGATACATATCACTTCTTTTAATTTTTTTATTTAAAAATAAAAAAAGGTATGTATATATTTTAGGGTGCTTAGGTCATAAATTCAAATTTGAATTCCTTTTGCCTAAAAATTCACGCACAAAAATAGTATAATATAAGGATGTATTTTTGCAAAATGACCAAACTATACTCGTATATTTAGATCCACCCATATATTTAGATCCACACGTATCTGCTCAAATTGAATGTTGTGTAATCAAACCCC
This sequence comes from Camellia granthamiana, assembly GCA_036172215.1. Lineage (NCBI taxonomy): Eukaryota > Viridiplantae > Streptophyta > Magnoliopsida > Ericales > Theaceae > Camellia > Camellia granthamiana. The sequence continues at coordinate 108,051,377 of CM069905.1, read as the reverse complement.
ATCTATAATTAATTTCGTGTTATATTGAACTTTTTTTTCCCACGACTATGGTCGCTCTCACCACCAAAATTAAAAGAATCATATTATTTGCACAAGTTATTTCCTGTTCCCTTCACAAGATAGCCACTTTTCTTTGAGCCACAGTATTTTCCTTCTTATCTGCATTACATTCACCTTGAACTTTCTTAATTTTCCTTTTTCTTACGTTGGAAAACGTTTTTTAGAAAATATTTTCTACATTTTTTAGTATTTGGTACAATAGAAAATAAAAATCTAACAGAAAATATTTTTCATGTATTTGGTACAATGGAAAATAAAATCAACAGAAAATACTTTTCATGCTCAATGGAAAATAAAAATATTTGAGTGGAAAATATTTTCACTTTTAAAAGGTGGAAAAACGTTTTTTGAACTAAACTTTTACCAATATCACATCCACCACGACACCACCACCACTTAGGGCTGGGTATCGGGTTATTCAACCTGCAAAAACCGCCCAATCCGAACCGTCCGCGCCTATTTGGACAGTTTTGCAAAATTGTTAAGGTTGAATGCGGTTTAGAATTTTTCCTGTTTTGAGGGCAGCGGGCAGGTTGCGGGGTTTAACCTCACCCACCCGCATCTGTGTATAAATTTTTTTTTAAAAAACCTGGACCGTTAGTGTTTTTTTGTAAATTTTATAAATGTGTAATCCTAATCTTCTCATCTCTCACTCACTTTAATTTGATTATAAAACATGTAGGCTCTAACATTATAACATTATAATAATATCACATACTACCTTGTTTGAAATACTTATTATTCAATTGGAATTTTTTTAATTTTTTACAAATCTAGTTATGTAATTTTTTTTTCTGTGTTAGTTTTTATTTAATTTTCATTCTAATTTTTTGTAATCTAGTTTTAATGGAGGATAATGTTAAATTTCCCGCAATTAAAAATATTTTAAAATGGCAAAAAATAAATTTTTAAAGAAAAAAGCATAATCCGCAAACTGTCCGCAACCGCCTGCATATCCTCGAACTATATCCGCACAAACTGCAACCTGCATTGTGAGCGGTTGCGGATTCAATTTTTCCCAAACCGCAGACATACAGGCGGATCCAAACCGCAAACCGAACTATCAAAAATCAATCCGCGAGCACCCGTACTACCTACCTCCACCCTATAACTACCACCATCATCGACACTATTACCGCCGCCGTCACCACCACCCTAACACCTCCACCTCCTCCACCACCACCACCTCCACTAAGTGGCGACTTTAGAAATTTTTTTAGATAGAGTCACTTAAAAAATTTTAAATTTGCAAATTTTATTAAAAAAAAAGTTTTACAGTAATTAACATTTAAATTTCTCTACCTTCAAATAAAATAAACTTTCAATTGTATTCGATAATGTGTCATTTTTTTGAATTATTACATAATAACTTCATTGTTAATAGTGTCAAATGCATCTTTATATATATATACATATACATGATTAGTAATTGATCTTTTATTTATTTTTTGAGTTTTGAGAAGACAAATATAATAGAGAAGGATTAGATTTCTAATGAGTTTTGGTTTCTAATAGATGGTGAACCTTTTTTTTTATTATTTTTTTATTTTTTTAATGGAATCAATTGATTATCAAATAAAATTTTTACCATAAAAAAATATTCAAGGCTTTTTAGTAGGGAGATGGGTGGATGGGACCCCATCATCCTTCTATAGCATCGCCCTAACTTCGACCTCCACCTCCTCCTCCAGCCCATCATTACCACTACTTCCACCACAAAGTGCATTAGTTTTAAGAACGCAAACATTTTCATGAAAAAAATTTATGTAGAAAACATTTTTTGCTGAAACAAATGAAGCGTTATTTTCTTTTTATTGAATAAACTGCATTGACCTCCCTTGAAATTTTAAAAAAAATATATATATACAATAAGCTCTACAAGTTTAGCATAATTACATTGGGCACCCTTAAAGTTTTCATATAACAATTAGTCCATTTTTCATTAAAAATTCATTAGTAGAATTGTCAATCGAAAATCGCTATTAAGACTCGTTTAATTTGGGGTAGACAAGTCTTTGTTGACAGCTAGCTACTGCAACAACAATGACCAATGGTAGAACTAGGACAAACGCTCTAAGGAATCTTTTCCTTCCAATAAAATAAAAAGGTAAATTATACTAACTTCTCTTGATATTTGAAAAAATATAATAAGTTTTATAGTTTTAATATAATTAAAATGACTTCTATTTTGTTAAGGTTAAAAGCACTAAAATTAATATGCGGATAGTATAAAGACATAGATATATAAGGTAAAATATAACATTCAATGTAAAAGGTATGAGAGAATCATTTTTTCATTTATATGATTAATGAATAAGGATGGCAATGGGGATCCTATTCTATGGATATCCATGGAGACCCAATCCAAATATATGGATTTTTTTTCTTTTTTCTTACCCGTTGAGTCAGTTAAGTGGTGTTTTTTTAAATATTCATAGGATATAAGTCGGAGATGGGTATCTGCCCATTTCCCCCATATGTTGTGTTTGGAATCTTCGTTCTTCTGTTCCTTTTTCCAAGTGGAAGAATCGAAATGTAGCTGTTCAATTCTTCAATTCCAGAATGTTTTAACTGAAATGAAATCAGAGAGAGAGTAGTGGAGAAAGAAAGTTGAGGGCTGTAATGAAAGAGAGAGGAAAACGACGAGTTACGAAATAAATAAATGTGGACGCGTCTCTGACTCTCACTCTCACTCTCACTCTCACTCTCCTTCACATTAAATTGTGTCCCATTTAGCAATTTCTTTTTTTTATTTTTTTTGTGAAATGAAAAAAAAAAATTAATTTATTTTAAATGCTTTTTTAGTTCAATACTAGATTATTATGAAAAAAATAATACTTAATTAATATGAATGATTCAACATTTTATTTTATTTTTTACTTTTTAATTTTTTCTAGTTAAGAAAACAACAAACCAAATGAGGCTGCTATGTGAATGTCAATTTGGATAGTGATATGAACAAAAAATAATAATAATAATACAATATAAGTTTTTTTTTTTTTTTTTAATGTATCTATTTAAATTTAGAGTAAATTATGTTTACTTCTCTTGATATTTGAAGTAAATACAGTCTACACACTTCTTTGATCTTTATTATCATTGTGTAGGTTTTGTTGTTGAATTGTTGCTGCTATAAGAAACTTGTAAAAAATTAAAGTTGAAATGTCAAAGAATGCACATTGTTGAATTGGGAGTTGAAATGTCAAAGAATGCGTATTAGGAGTTTAGTGTGTTTTGCTTCTGATTGAATTAAGCCTTACTATGAACATCTAAGTATTTTAATAATTTTGTGCAATTCATTTCTGATGTTTAGAATTACACAGATAGCTGCTTTGACATATATGTGTATTTAGAGTGGAGTTATCCAGATGTAAGTTTTGGTTGGCAGAGTTTTTTGACATTATTTTGTTGGTTCTGTCATTAGGATCTTTGCTGTGCATTTTGATTTACAAATTTTTTATTTTTTATTTTTTTGTGCACGCTAGCATTGAGATGAACATGGGTAGCTCTGAATTAGTGTTGATTGGTAGAGATCAGCAAACAATTCCTTATTTATGCCTTGATGTAATTTAATCTGGCTATTATAACACTTTCTTCAAACATGTGGTGTGCAATAACGTAGTATGCATAGAAATGGAAGAAAGAATGTAACATTAATTGTAGGAGAAAGAGATGGTTGTAACTTATTCTTTTTTTCTTTTCTTTGTTTTTTAATCTTTCACATTCTTTCACATTTATTTTTTCAATTACTAAAAACTTAGTTGATTATCTCAAAATTATATATTTGATTATTTAAAAAAAAAATTTAATTAATTAATTAATGTGTATTTGATTTTGTTGTTGAACCAAATAAAATAAAATAAGATTGAATGTATATTTAGTTTTGGTTGTGAACCTTAAAAAATAAATAAAAAATAGAAAAAAGAAAAGAAAAGGAGGGGGGTCAAGTTGGGTTGGGAAAAATCTAAATCTATTAGGAGATGAGGATGGTAGTACCCATAGAAAATGTGAAAAAATTATTATATAGAAATGGAGATGGAAAATTAATATCCACCCCATTGCCATCCCTACTTTTCGCGAGTACTAACTTCTATGCTTTTATTCTTCGATAGATATGTCCTAGGATCTTCCGGAGTGGCCACTTTTCTTTGAATTACTCATTCGTATTTTCCTTCTCATCTACTTAGACATTCACACCATGAACGAACTTCATTTGTTTTTATTTTCTTCTCTTCCATTGTTTAAGTCTTACCTCACACAAAAATATGAGTTCCCCACTTGTGGTTATTAAGTTGATCCCACTATTTTTGTCTAGTGATCAAAATTTTATTTATTCATAGCATTATTATTTATTTTATTTTATTTTAAAACTTCCAGTGTGGGTGTTTGGGAAGTGAGTTTTTATGTAGGTTTTGTTAGTTGTAGGATATTATTGGATAAAATTTTTTTGGTGCTTGGGAAGATAGTTGAGTTTTTATGTGGTTGGATGTGATGTTTATGAGAGAAAAAATGAAATGATTATGGGGTTGGATGTGATATTTTGTTTGGATGTGTTTTTTTTTTGTTTTGTAAAAAGTTTGTCTTTTAGTGAAAAAAATGAAAAAAAAATTCGGAACCCACGTTCCCAAACACCACGAGTTAGTATTGGTGTCCTCGGCCACCCATGGGCCAATAGCTGACTGAGTCATTTGAATTCATGGAAAAGTATTGATGTGTACAGCTTTAAAATTTTGCTAACTTCGGATAAGGATTTTTATTTTCCTTTTTGCACAAGGATGTTTTTCCAAGTCATTTGAATTCATGGAAAAGTATTGATGTGTACAGCTTTAAAATTTTGCTAACTTCGGATAAGGATTTTTATTTTCCTTTTTGCACAAGGATATTTTTCCAAGCAAAAAAAGTTTAAAAGACTTGGATAAGAAGTTTCTCTCTAGTAATCGTGTTATGTCTTTTAATAGACTAAAAAATGTCACTAAATCTTATAAATTTATTTTATTTTTATTTTTTTTGGTTCAATGGTAAGAACGTATTAGTCATGATTTTAAATTTTATTTATGAAATGATTTGTCAGACTCGTTATTGTGGGTGCGCTAATCCAAGAAACAATCGATGGTGCTTGCTAACCCAAAAATCATTTTCTGGACATTAATACAAACAGCTCCATTTTCCATCTCAATACATTGGATTGAAGTTGGTTTAAATGTGAAGTTGATGAATTTGAACAAAAACATTGTAAGACTAAATTTGCAAAAGTATTTTAAAAATATATATATAAAAAAAAAATCTGCTGGTTTAATGTTTTTTCGAAACTTTAAAATATTTCTAAAAAAAAAATAAAATTTTCTTTTTTTTAGGTTGATTTGAATAAACATTTGGAATATAGATGTATGCACACATGATGAGAATATGACGGAAATGACTTAATTATGCTACAAAAGTTGAAAGTGTACTACGACACATTTCTTTTTACGCAATATTGAACATTTATTTTTTAAGCAATTTATTCAACATGTCATTTTTTTTCCTTACAAAATAAAAATGGATCCAAATTATAGACTTCTTTTTTGGGAGGTGGGGTGGGAAATTAAAGACTTGAATGAAAGATAATCATTACGTAACTGTCGGAATTTTTTGGGTTCATCTTTATTTTGATTAGAGCCATTAGTTTGCTCTAGCAATCAGGTTGACCTACGTTTGAAGCCTTCAAGGCCGGCCATCTTGGGCCCGCAAATTCTTACAAAAGTTAGGGTCCGAAATATTTTTAATCCAATATAATATGGGTAATTTTATTTGTATCTGAAAAATTATTTAATTTCTCAATACTCATTAAATTATTTAAGATTATAATTTATTCTCAATACATTTTATGTCTTTTCATGAATTATCCTTCAAGATAAAACAATAATTTATGATACACCCCAATAATAAACAAATCAAAAATCTTAAATTACACCATTTAAAAACTCTTAAACAGATTTCTTAAATAATATCTCCCATGTTTAATGATGCAGATGGTGGGCAAGTTGCTGACCTACAGTAGAAGAGAATGGTGGATGATATATCCAACAAGGAGAAGTTAAAGAATTATCTAGCAGTTTGTGATGTATCGAGTAGTATGGAAGGCATTCCAATGGAGGGTTGTTGCTCTTGGTGTGTTGGTTTCAGAGCCAAGTGAAGAGCCATGGAAAGGAAAACTCATTACATTTAGCGAAAACCCAAAGCTTCAGATGGTCGAAGGAGACGATTTGATATTGAAAATTTGAGTTTGTAAAGCTTATGGAATTAGGGATGAACGCTAATTTCCAGGCGGTGTTAGATTTGATATTGCAAGTGGCTGTAAATGGGAATTTGAGCGAAGAAGAGATGGTTAAGAGAGTGTTTATGTTCAGTGATGTGGAATTCAATCACGCTTTGTTTCAGGTGATATAAAGTGTTGAATACACACATAATTGAGTGATGGATTACTTAAAAAAAATTATTATTATTTTTATTCATTATTTGATTTTATTCAAATTTTATTCTATTAGTACATAAAAACATAATAAGAAATAACGATGTTGATGTTAATGGTGAGAAAAAAAAATAAAGAAAAAATAATTAAAACTTTGGAAAGAATATGAAAAGACTTGAATATGAAAAATATATATAAGTAATTAGGGTGTACAATGAGAAAAAAAATATTTCTATTTTAGGATTTAATGTGTATTGTTCTTATTAATAAATTTACATTAGGATATAATAGGAAGTAAAATTTCAAAATTTTAGTACTAAGTTAATATTTGAGTATAAATAGAATCACCCATGTAATATTACCGGCCTAAAATTGAAGTCCAGCCCAATATTCTTTAGTTTCAACACAAAAGGCCCAAAAAAATTTAGGGGTACAAATTTAATTATAAAATATAATGGGTGAAATTTGTAAATAACAAAATCTTATCAATTTAATTTCCAGTGCATGGAATCTACAGTCCAGTAGGTTTTAAAATAATAATAATTATAATTCAAATATATGAAAAAAATTATAATATTAATTATTAATATTTATAAAATTTATCATTAATATGTAATTAATTTTGAAAAATCCCACTGACATGTATTTCCCCTTACCTATTCTCAATTACAAACACAACTCTTAACTGAGAAGCAAAAGCAATGGGCGGTGAGTTCAATACTACAGGCGACGAAGTAATGGTGCGGCATTGTATCACAAACGGTGAGTCCTCTCTCTCTGCCCTAAATCTACTTTTTGTGCTCTAATTACTTTTTAATATTCATTGTTTATTGATTTATTTATTTATTATTATTATTTCTTTATATATTATTGAATTCATTGCTCTTTTTTTATTTGAGACTTTGTTTAAATTTGACTTGTGCTTTAAATCTAATTTTAGTGTCCTAATTTTTTTTGGCAATAATCATGTTAATTTTTGTTTAATTTAAACTTTGTCATGCTTTTGTTTTGCTTGAATCACATATTGTTGTCAATTGTTGGTGAATTGTTGTGGTTATTCTTTGGATTCTTTGCATACTTCCTAGTTCTTTGGGAAAGATAGAGTGAAATTTTCTTCACACACCTTACCAAATTTAAAATTTTATTGTCCAAAGTAATTGGTTCATAATTTTGAATAGAGACAATACACTTTAGAATTTTATTTTATTTTATTTTATTGGGACGAATCACGCACTTTATGAGTATTTTGACAAAATCATTTTCCATGATAGCTATTTTTTATTTTATTTTTGTGCTAGTCTGGATGACTGAGTTTATTTGAATTGATGGGAAATTATTATTAATGTGGAGAGTTAAAAATATCTTGCTGACTTTGGAATCCAGTGTAGTGTTGTTTGGATGGATGTGTGTCTCTAGCCCAAATTTAACGGAGATTCAGAGCGATTGTGGATTGCCAATTCTCTATAAGAGCAATTCTAATAACCGCGTTAAATATTATTTGAATTTCTTTTGTCAAATGTCTCGAATTTTTATTTAATCCATTATATTTATTAAGTAATCCTAGAATATTATGTAACATTATTGAGAATGCATAATCATACAACTGCTTTACTTTTTTGTATATACAAATCGTGAGACGAGTCCTACTTAGGGGAGAGGAATTGTGTTGCAAACTTAGTTTGGTCTAGGCGATTTGTGCCGACCGAAGATGATTTGTGCGTATGTTTTGAATATACTCATCCCCTTGACAATGATATCGTGGCTTATAACCACGATACATCATTATTATCCAGAACATTGATTTGCTAGAATTGGATATTTTAATTACATGATATGTAGTGGATTTGAGATCCTAAGTCTCTCTCAATATTCGGACAACCCTCTTTATTTGCACAATTACTTTAGTTTTAATTTAAATTCTCATTAGTAAAAATTAATCATCCTCTTTTCTTCAAACTAAATTAGAAATTACCAATCAAATTGATACAACTCAGCCCAAAATCCTCATGGTACGATCCTGGACAATCCACTTTTCTACTGAATTAGTGTTTTGTATAATTCTTTATTTTTGATTGAAACATGACCGATCAGGTAGTTTCTTTACCAATCTACCCATCTCTAGCATGTGCTGCTATTGCCACCACCAAAACAAAGCCACTGTTTGTCATCGACTACCTCTTTGGTTTATTAATGATCTCATGGGCTTTTTCGCCGATCTCATCCATCTCTCCGACAACACACTATTTGTAAAACCTTCCATTATAACAACAAAATGATTGTTATAATATAATTGACTATTAAACAAGGAACAATTATATTTCACTTTTGGAATTTTCAGAATGTATGACACATATATAGAGTTTTGATAATATATCCAAATTGAAATTTTGTGCATGAAAAAGATTCAAAAACTTTTAAACTCAAATTCTAAAAGTTCCAAAAGTGGAGAAGAGAGAGAGGTTATTGGTAGAGATGTTAGGGTTATGAAATTAAAGAGAAGAGAGAGATAAACATAAAGTAAAACTAAACTAACCTTCTTTAAAATCTAACTTCAAGAGTGAGAATGAAGCCCTTATGGCAATCAGAGATGGGTGGTGTGCCTAGAATCAGCTGGAGAAGAAAATTACGACGATTGTGGATGGGTGGTAAGGTGGTGAAATGGGAGAGAGGGCTTGCAACTGCCTGAGTCGGGAAGGATGTAGGTGAGCTGCAATGGAAAAGAAGTCAAGAGGGAGGAAAAGTAGACCTGAGAGGAAGGAAGAAACTAAAGAGAGGAGGTCTGGTGGCAAAGGTGAGAGAGATTAGGAGTGGGATAGTGAGAGAAGTAGTGGGAGGGAATTTGTCTAGGTGAAGCAAATCCGAACCGTTGAATCTTCGGCCATATTTCTCAGCCATTGATAGTAAATGACACATAGGACAAATTTGCCACATTAGACAAAGTTCAAAAACCCTCCTACCTCGTATCTTATTATATAGATAAATATTTTTTCGGTAGAAGTGGCTGCATCTTAATTTTATTGTAAATTCCTTATTCTTGCCTTATATAGACTACCTTACCATAAAAAAAATATATATATATACATATTAAACCAAGTTGGAGCATATATGGGCACCAACCAATCATTTCCTACCGCCATCTATAAATTACCTAAAAATATAACACATTAAATCTTATAAACGTACACTTTCATGAAGGATTTAGATCATCTCTCTAAATGATTACAATGGAGATTCTCATTACAATGTATATGATTACAACATGTCATTAAAATTTAATATCAATGGTCTATAGTTTTATGTTATTTTGAATCCTAAATTTTCTTTGGGAGGCACAATTTTCACTTGCGTTATACAAATTTATAATTACTTTTCCTATTTGCCATTTATATATGAAATTTTCCTTATATATCATGAATTAGCTGAATAATTGATTTTTAGAAATACAAAAACTGATGTCACAACATGACATTGAATTCATATAGATGGACAAGAATTTCATAACTGAGTCCCATTAACAAATTCTGTAAATTTTATTTGTTTATATGTATTTTGATAAGTCTAGAAATACAAAAATAAAAACATGATACAAAAAGATAAGAACAGACAAGATTAATGAAAAGTGAGCGAGTCACTAACAAATTTTTACATGAGAAAGTACAAGAAATTTAAAAGAAGTAATCACTTGTGTGCAGGTGTAACAATCCACCAATTAAGTTTTTACCATCATGGACAAGCACAAAACAATCAGATCACCTCCCACCATGGAATAGCATATCTTTCGCCATGTTATCAACCCCAGCTATTGTTGTGTTGCTTCTATAACCTCCAACTACGTATCCAGTTGATGCCTTACCAAGCAAGTACTCAATCTCAGCAAAATTCAAATCATTTCTAGATGTCTTTTTCCTGATCAATCCCTCCAGTTCCATCACTACTTCCTTCATATAAGGCCTTTCCTCCCCTTTTACTCTCAAGCATCTCTTTGCAAGATTAGCAACTTCTTTGAACTCCTCAGTGTTTCCTTCAATTACCATGTGTTCATCAATAATTTGGTTCAAGCAATCATTGTTTATACAAGAAATAAAATACATAGCCAGGCATCTCTCCTCTTTTGGCCTGTCAAATGACAACGCCTTCTTTCCAGTGATTAACTCTACAAGGACTACTCCGAAGCTATAAACATCACTGGAAAACCTAAGTGATTGGTGATTCGAACTAGAATTAATTGCAACAATTCCCAAACAATTAAAACTAACAATCTAAACCATCTAGCACATACAAAAGTGATCTAGATTGTTGCTTCAAACAATAAATCAACATAATCGATTTTTATGTGGAAAAACCACAATTGAAGCACCTCCAATTGTGATGAAAAAAAACCACGGATGAAACGCCACTAATCAATCCACTATGAAAGAAAGAAATAATACAAATTCACCAAACAAATTACCCAAACTCTGTCAATTTGTTTTCAACAATCTGTATCTCTTTTACCATCGCCTTCGTCTCGAAATTGATCAGCATGATGTTGAATCCACAAAATCCATGTCGAATCAACGACTATGCACAACTTCAAATTCGAATACTCCACGCTTGACTCTCCGGAATCCACCGAAGAAGAACACTCTTGAATAGATAATATCAAACACACAACGCTTTGATTTAACTCTCTTGATCCATGAACAAACTCACAAAGAAATCAAAGGAAAACTAGCAAAAGACCTCCAGAAGAAAATCCTAAAAACCCGAAAAGAGGATCTGGAAACCATACCCTAATTTTGGAACAAACTGCAGATTTATAGCAGTTAGGATCGCAGACCCCACTCAAGCGCAGGAATGGCTGCTCGAACGATGTCTCTTAAATGCGTGTTCTTAACAAGGGTATATGCTCGAGCACTGAAAAAGTTTGCTCGAGCGTAAAAACACACCTCCCAATATTTTTGCAGGCATGCCATAACTTCTGAGAGTGAGTTTTCCACTCGAGCGCAGATTTCCCTGCTCGAGTGGAAAGACCAAAACCCAAGGAAAAATTACAACATGATTAACCCAAGTTTGTTCGCAAAATTGGCAACAAGTAGGGGCCTAATAATCTCCTCCTTTGTCAATTCCTAAACAAAACTTTCTAACAGTTTTTCCTAACAAACACATGCACTAGACACACTACCTAACATAAACAAACACTACAAAGGAAATAAGCCTAACTAGTTAAGAACACCATGAACAAGCCACATGTTAAACCAAAAAACCAAAACACTGGAGATGGGATATTAAACATAAGCAGATAGAGATAGAGATAAGACAATATATATCAAAGCAATAGCCATCAAGTTAGCACCCTACAAAAACATTCTATCCCAATATTTAACACACATCTATCAACAAAAAACTGCGTGTGTGGAATGAGTAAGTGCATGTATATAAGGTTCCAAAAACCAAAAACACTCCCCATTTTTGTCCAGGAGAGACAAACCAACAAAATCGAAAACAACAAGAAACAGAAAAACATGAGAAAGAAACTATCCAACAAAATCACTGAGGAGGAGGAGGAGGAGGAGGATGTGACTGTAGCTAAAGAAGAAAAATAATCTCAGCAAGCTGGATGGTAGTCTGATCAGTAGTTTGCTCAAGATGTCCGATCCGGCCATCAAAAGCATCCAGGTAAGCATCCAAGTGATCAAACCTCTAGGTCATAGACTGCTCAAACTGGTGAAGCTGGTCACAAACATCATGCTTCTCCATACCAGCGACCGCAACATCTATCTCGGCCTCCTCAGCAAAGAGATCATCATCACCTGCAGTAGAAGTACCTGGCCCAGACGACTTCCCCTTAACATGAACCTAACTCTGAGAAATGATTTTCTTAGTGAAGGGTTTGATAGGAGTGGAAAACTTGTCCTCGCCTAAGACCCAAACCTCAAGAGTAGAAAGGAGACGGTTGATAAGACACCCATAGGGTAACTCGAACTGCTTGTTCCCAATGACTGCTATCATCTTTCTGCGGATAAAAGTGGCAAGATTGATAAGAAACTGGCGATTGATGCATTAAAGGGTATAGCCTTGGTCTTGGTTAATTTTTGAGCTATGGGTGGTGACAATGATATTGGCACAAACAATCAAGTTAAGCATCCGAAAATGGGAAAGGAGTTCATTCTGTTTGATAAGGGCCACCTTAATCCAGATTTTGGATGTACCACACAACTCAGTGGCCACCATGTTGAAGTCACAGGTGGGGCGAACAAAGAAGGGAAAATGAGAGTTGACAATCGGCCCAATGCCGAGGAGAGAATGGATGAGGTCCTCGTTGACAAAGATTTCCTTAGACCTAACCCAGGTTTTGAATGAGGGACCGACATCATCGACCCCTTCAATGTTGCAGCAAAACTCTCAGACCCAATCCAAATTTTGGCACCTAAAGAAGGAGAGGACTAGGTTGCCGCCTAAGGGTTAGAACACGGGTTGGATAGGGATCGACTCAAAGGTATTAGGCTACACATTTTCTCCTAAGATGGACTGTCTGGGAGATGTAGGCTTCTCTAAAGTTTTTGGATTTTTCGGCGGAGGGGAAACAGTTAGGATTATATAAGGGACGGTGCACCGTAGACTTTCGGCGTTTAGAGGTTGACATGGTTAAAAACCAAAGACACATCAAACCCAATCAGATAGAGAAAAACCTACCCCTAAAACCAAATCAAAAAATCAAAACACATTAGTAACCAAATTTAAATAACCAAAACCATTAGTAATCAAAAGTCAAAGACCACAAAATCCAACAATAGAATGAAGATATATCAATGGACACACAGAGAGAAAAACAGAGTGAATAATAAGAGGGTAGCAGTATAAACCAAAACACAATCAATCAAAACCAACATGAGGACACTAGATGAATATTGGTAGTAGTAAACCACACAAAAAAACAAAAACAACCCCCAAAGTGCCCAATTCCACTGTGGAAGTATATGAACAAGTGAAGCCCTAGACTATACACACACCAAGACACCACAAACACAACCCAAAATAGATGCCAAACCGAGAGAGACAGAAAACAACAAACAAAATAATGAAAATAAAAATACTGAATGAAGAATGGTTAGAGAGACTTACTAGAGACGAAGATGAAAGTGAATGACACACAGGCACAAGCCAAACGTAGTCGCAATCGGGAAATGGGAGATCGCAATCAGAGCCCTAGGAGAGAGGATGAGAAATTTAGGGAAAATTTGGACTAGAAAGGACGGGTGAAGGCTTTTAAACCATGAAGCGTGGGGTTAGCCGCTTAAGCATGCGTTCTTACGCGTGACTCTTCGCTCAAGCCAAGACAAGTGTAGCGCAAAAAACATGCTCCCAGTAGTTTGGTGCCTTTACAAAAATACTGGATGTAAGGATTTACCGCTTAAGCGCTACAAGCTGCGCTCGAGCGGAGGTCACAAAACTGCAGGTCCTAAAATCCTCCCTTTTGAGCATTTGAAAACAACTCATGCACCAAAGTATTTCCTAAGACAAAAGATGATCAGCATGATGGAAATAATGAAACACTAAGATGAAATAATCCACATGCCATGAAGCATGTAATCTTGCCATTTGGACAATCTGAAGCACGATAACATGAGCAAAATACGTAAACATGGATCAATGAGCATAAGCAACATATGAATACACAACTTAGAGGCAAACATGATAGCTTATATAGTGAGTGTGTGTAATTTTTGAGAGTCCACCATTGCTAGAGTTCATCCTGGTAGTGATCGGATGGCTGGACCTTCGACAAAAGAATCTAAACATCACAGAGGAAAGTCAAACCACCAGTAAACAAGGTGTATTTGGTGAGTAAATGCGGAGGCTCCCCATCAATCAATGAGTTTTTTTTTTTTTTTTTTTTTTTTAAATTCATTTTCATTGGGCATTCATGGGCAGTTGTCACGTTCAAGAGTATGGAGACCAAACTAAAGAAGCATGGAAAACATTAGGATGGCTTGGTTGGTGCCTCTGAGGTAGCATTTTCCTAATACCCAGACTTCAAAGAAATGAGGGAAAAACTGTAGAGGTGAAAACAGATGGTGGGTGGTTAAGAGACTCAACATCACCCAAGCTTTGCCAGTATATGTCAATTCCTCTAGAAATGCATAAGAGACAATGGTAGAAGTCCATAGAGGATTTTGATCACTGATGTGGGAACCCCTGCAACAGTTTATCTCAAGAATATGTACAGAATGAGATCATGAAATTAATGAGCATGTTCATTCAAAAAGAGCTATGGACAAAGATAGATGAAATCTTGCAAGCAGCATGAGAGGTGTTTATTTAAGTCTATGTGCAAAGATGACAAGAATCAATGGTAATGAGATTATAACATCCAAGTACACAAACAGCCATACAGTTTCACCTACTCATGCAACAGAACACACTCTAGTTATTGAGCACTACACCCTAGGTCTTTCTAAGGAACTCAAACCTAAGAAGATCAAGGGGTTTTGTAAAAATATCAGGTTTTTGATGCTCAGTAGGTACATGTTCAAGAACGACAAGGCCCTCCTCAACTAACTCGTGAATGAAACGATGACGAATGTCAATATGTTTAATGAAAGAGTGTTGGACTGAATTTTTGGAGATGTTGATGGCATTAGTGTTATCACAGAAAAGAGTGAGAGTGTCCTGGTCTATACCATAGTCATGAAGCATTAGCTTCATGAAGCATTAGCTTCATCCATACCATTTGTGTACAACAACTACCTGCAGCAATGTACTCGGCCTCAGCGGTCGAAAGAGAGATGACATTATGCTTTTTGCTATGCCACGCAACCAGATTATTCCCTAGGTAGAAACACCCCTCGGATGTACTCTTCCTATCATCAGCACACCCTGTCCAATTGACATCAGAAAAACCAGTGATCTCGGCTATAGTGTTGGTTGAAAACCAAATTTCATACCTCAAGGTCCCACTAACATACTTAATGATGCGCTTGATAGCAAGAAGATGAGACTCTTTAGGACAGGCTTGGTAACGGGCATACACGCCTACACTAAATGCGATGTCAGACCGACTGGCTGTGAGGTACAAAAGACTCCCTATCATACTCTTATAAAGGGTAGGATCAATATTAGTGCCCGATGAGTCTTTGGAGAGGTGAAGACAAGTGCTCATGAGAGTGCGTGCATGTTTGGCTGACTCTAGACCAAACTTAGACACAAGGTTTTTGGCATACTTGGTCTGAGAGACAAACATACTCGAAAGTGACTGCTTAATTTGAAAACCCAAGAAAAAAGACAACTCCTCTATCATGCTCATTTTAAACTCATGTGTCATGCAATCTGAGAAATATTTCACAAGAGAATCAGAAGTGGATCCAAACACAATATCAACAACATAAATCTGAGCAACAAGTATATGAGACTTAGTATGTTTCACAAATAAGGTCTTGTCCACATTACCCATTTGAAAATCATTATCAAGAAGAAAGGTAGTAAGTTTATCATACCAAGCTCGAGGGGCTTGTTTCAACCCATATAACGTCTTGTCTAACTGTAGACATGGTTTGGACATTTTGGGTCCTCAAACCCTTTTGGTTGCTCAACATAAGCCTCTTCTTTCAAGTACCCATTCAAAAAGGCACTTTTCACATCCATTTGAAATAGTTTGAAACCAAGAAAGAATGCAACACCAAGTAAAATACGAATAGATTCAAGACGTGCAACAGGGGTAAACGTCTAATCATAGTCAACACCCTCTACTTGTGTATAGCCTTGAACAACCATCCTAGCTTTATTCCTAACCACTGTGCCATTCTCATCAGATTTATTTTTAAATATCCACTTGGTACCTATCACATTCATGTCTCTAGGTCTGAGAATAATAGTCCAAACTTTGTTATGTTCAAATTGACCTAATTCTTCATGCATTGCATTAACCCAACTATCATCCAGTAAGGCCCCTTGTACATTCTTAGGTTCAATTAACAAAACATAGCACATATGAGATACCTCTTCCCGAATTTGTTTTCGGGTTTTCATTTGGTTTGAGACACTTCCAATCACCTGTTGAACCAGATGATTCAGTTTTACCTTTGCTGATGGCTTCAAAACTGGGTTGGTAGCGACTTGAGCATCAGAGGTGGTGTTTCTTTGTGCATTCTTTGGACTTGGACTTACCATAGAAGATGGTGCTGGCCCACCTTCTTGGACTTGGCCTTATGCTTCTCCTTGACTTTGTGGTTCAATATCCAAGATTGGAGACTCACCATCTTCTTCCTCATGTGTAGATGAAGTAGGAGAACCTGTGTCATCTACGACTACATTGATGGATTCCATTAAAGTTAAAGTACGCAGGTTATAGACAGGAAAAGCTCTACTGGTGGCTGAATACCCTAGAGAAATTCCTTCATCACTTCTGGAGTCAAATTTGCCCGAGGGCTCTCTATCTTTGAAAATTTGTAACATTTACTCCCAAAAGTTTTGAATTATTTTACATTAGGTTTTAACCCTTTCCACAATTCATACGGAGTTTCTAAAGTGCCAGGCCTTAGATACATACGATTCACAACATAAACAGCGGTATTTAAGGCTTCAGCCCAGAACTTTGGAGGAACTTTCCTACTAAGGAGCATGACCCTAGCCATCTCTTGAATTACCCTATTTTTCCTCTCAACAACTCCATTTTGCTGTGGAGTAATGGGTGCAGAAAACTTATGCTTAATTCCATGCATACCACAAAAATCCGAAAATGAGCTATTTTCAAATTCACGACCATGATCAGTTCGGATTCTTATGATACGCCCAATAGAAGCACCCTGTTCATTTTGGATTTTAAGGACTAAGGACTAGAAAGCATCAAACGTATCAGATTTTTCTCTTAAAAAATTAACCCATGAAAAGCGAGTGTAATCATCAATAGTTAAAAAATGTATCATTTACCTTCAATGCTTTCAGTGCAAATGGGTCCCATAAGATCCATATGAACAAGTTCAAGAGGATGTTTGGTTGTTAAGTTGTTCACCTTTTTATGAGGGGCGCAAGTTTGCTTCCTAAGTTGACATGGTCCACACACATGGTTCACATTCTTACCCATTTTGGGTACTCCTCTCACAAGCTCTTTATTGGCTATCTTAGTTAGGTCTTTGAAATTCATGTGACCTAATCTTTGATGCCACAGCAAGATTACTTATGATGGCCGAGTGGCAAGTGAGATCATTTGTGGTAACAATCCCATAACAGTTATCAGATGTGCGAACCCCATGCATGATAGTATTTCTCTTCTTATCCAAAATTTCCCATTTATTTTTTTGAAAACAATACTTCATGATGAGAATCACACATTTGACTAATGCTCAAAAGATTAGCTTCAAGGCCATCAACAAGTAAGACATTTTCGAGCTTGGGTAGACCAACCACACTTATAGAGCCCTTACCAATGACTCTAGAAGTGCCACCATCTCCAAAGGTAACAATTCCTCCTTTATATTTTTCAAGAGATGTGAAGTAGGATTTGTCACCAGACATATGACGAGAGCACCCACTATCAAGATACCACATGTGTGAGTCACATGCTTTCAGTGCAGTGTGAACAACAAAACAAGTTAAGTCACTCTTTCTCACCCCATATCTTTTTGGTCTTAACAAAAGCAGGATTGCCAGTCATGGTAAATGTCTTAGCGTTGTGAACACCATCATGAATCTTAATGTTCCGCCTAGACATATAAGGTTGTCTCCTAACCCATGAAGTATTAGAATTTCTAAATTTTTGAGACACCTTACTAAACAACTTATAACAATAAGGGCGAATGTAGCCATACCCACCATAATGATGACAAACAAAAATAGGTTTTACCTCCCTTTTGTTAATCTTAACCCCCTTAGGTTGATGAAAAGAGTGATCACCCTGTTGAACCTTCAGCTTTTCCTTTGCTTGAGTCTTGATGTCATATGATGTAGAGGCCTATCCCTTTAAAAGTGTTGTACCACCATAGCCTATCTCACTTTTGTCACAACTCATTTGTTGAGACCTGATGATGTCTTCCAGTGTCTTTGACCCTTTGTTCCACATATTACTCATGGCTCTAGCATCTTTGAGTTCTTCCTCTTTCTAACCAACCAACTCTTCCAATGCAGCTTGTGACATTTCAAGGATTTTAATCTTTTCTTCATATGTGGCATAGATTTTTAGAAGTTCATTCCTTTCGGTCTCACAGGATAGAAGTTTTCCACAGAGGTCTTGCCTATCATTAGAGATCTTGATGGCATTCCTTTTTGCTGTTGCAATCTCTTCCTTTAGCTTGACGTTCTCACTTTTACATGCTTTGAGCTTGATAGTGAGTTTGCCATTGATCTTGGACAAGTTTAGAGATTCATTGTAAAGCTTTTCATAGACCTGTTGTAGGTCATCACCTTCAAACTCATTACTTTTTTCCAAGGTTTCATCATCTTCTTTTTGTTTCTCGTTCTCCTCGATCTCATCCAGTCGAGCAACTAAGGCATGAAAGTTAGTGGATGGTTGTAAAGATGACTCTCCTCTCTGATGGAATTGACTAAGAGTATCCTGTGCATCTATAGCATTTGTGTAGTGAGTAATCCATTGTTGTTCTTAGGGTTGGGCATGGGGTTATTTGACCCGCCGAAACCACCCTACCCAATCCGAACCGCGCACGTATGGGCGGTTTCGCAAACACATAAGGGTAGGGTACGGTTTGGATTTTATCTAATTTTCAGGTTACGGGTTTGAACTGCACCTGCCCAACCCGCCCACATAAAACTCTTTTTTTTTTTTTCCCCCCCTTCAAATCTGACCGTTCAAAGAAAAACCCTAAATCTATAATCTATCTATCTCTCAAAATCCAAAACAAAACACGAACTCAAACTCACTCTCTCATATCTCATCTCATTAGTCTGTCTCTCACTCTCACTCTCGCATTTTTCATCTACACTGCACCGATTGACTTTCTCTCGTCGCAAGATCGACCTTTCGACTGATCGACCTCACAAGTAAGCCTCTTTTTCAGTCTCTGTCTCTCCCCGATCTTTGATTTTTTTCCCCAACATATCAGATCTCTCACTCTCTCTCTGATCTGTCTCCCTCACTCTTTCATCTCATCAGTCTCACACTCTCTGGTTTTGCATCTGCATCGATCGACTCTCTTTCATCGCAAGATTAACAGATCGACCTCACTCTTTTATCGCACCGATCAACCTCACAAGTAAGCCACTCTCTCTGTCTCTCTCTGTCTCTTTGTCTCTCTTTCTCTCTCTCCCCGATCTTTGATTTTTTTTTGCAACATATTAAACCTCTCTTTCTGATCTGTCTCCCTCACTCTCTCATCTTATCAGATCTATTTATTTTATGCAATCAGATTTGTTAATTTTTATTTTTTATTTTTTGGTAGCAACAGATCTATCTGTGAGAAGTGAAAATTGAATGTGTGTATTTGTTTGGACTTAAATCTGATTTTTTTTTTGTAGCAACAGATCTGTGAAAAAGTAGAAATAGATTTGTTAAATTTTTTTTATATGTGCAAACAGATCTGTCTCTGTTTTTTTTTTTTAATTGAATCTGTGTTTTTGGAATTAAATATGTGGTATTAGAATTAAATCTGTTGTTGAATATGTGAAAATCTGTATATAAATTTAATCTGTGTGTTGAATTAAATCTGTATATAAATCTGTTGTTTAATTAAATCTGTATATAAATCTGTTGTTGAATTAAATCTATATATTAATATGTTGTTGAATTAAATCTGTATATAAATTGAATCTGTGTGTTTGTTTGGAATTGAATATGTATTTATGCAAACAGATCTCTCTCTCTTTCTTTTTTTCTTTTTTCTTTTTTTTGAATTGAATCAGCGCTTTTGGAATTGAATCTGTGCTTTTGCAATGCTCCAACAGATCTATAAGAAGTGGAAATTGAATCTGTTATTGAAATTGGAATTGAATCTGTTATTAAAATTAAAATTGAATATGTGATTGTGTTGAATCTGTACAGAATTGAATCTGTTATCAAAATTAAAATTGAATCTGTGACTGTATTGAATTTGTTATGTTATTGAAATTGAATTTGTAATTTTTGTAATCTAGTTTAAATGGAGGATAGTATTCAATCTCCCACAATCAATCTTTTACCTCCACAATCCTCTAATTCTCAAATGAATCCCCTCTTAGTCGAAGCCTAAACCTGAGCGTAAGCCTCTTGTACCCCCAAAGAGAAAGAGTGAGGGTGGAGGGGGGAGAGCACCATCCGCAGTTTGGGATCATTTTGACAAGGTTGTAGGGACAGATGAGCAACGTAGAGCCATATGTAAATATTGCAAGAAAGAGTATATAGCTGACTTTAGACTTCATAGGACTAGCAATTTGAGGAGTCATACACCCAATTGTAAAGAATATCCAAATAGGGATACAGATGGTCAACAAACATTAAATCTTAAACCGAAACAACATGAAGAGGGTGTTGAGGTTGTATCAACAATTTTTAATTTTAATACTTGTAAAAGGGCTCTTGCAGAGATGGTGGTTATTGATGAGTTGCCATTTAGATTTGTGGAGGGTGTTGGGTTTAGAAGATTTTGTAATGTCATGCAACCTAAATCACACCAATTCCCTCTCGTCAAACTATATCTAGAGAAGTGCTTAACATATTCAAGAATGAAAGGGATAAGTTAAAGAAGGCCATGAAGGGTCGTAGAATTTGCTTTACTACGAACACTTGGACATCTATTCAGAATTTGTGTTACATGTGTTTGACTGCTCATTTCATTAATGATAATTGGAAACTTCAAAAAAAGAATCATAAATTTTCAACAAGTTGAGGATCACAAAGGAGAAACATTGGGTCGAAAAATTGAGTCGTGTTTGATTAAGTGGAACATTGATAGCATATTCACCTTAACAGTTGATAATGCTAGTTCTAATAATCTTATCATTCAATATTTGAAAACGATAATCAAAGATTGGAAGGGGACTATTTTGCAATATGAGTTTATTCATATGCGTTGTTGTGCACATATTCTTAATCTCGTTGTGAGTGATGGGTTGAAAGAAATGGACGATTCTATTGCCAACATTAGACTTGCGGTGAGATATGTGAGGTCTTCTCCTCATAGGCATGATGTTTTTAAGAAGTGTGCGGCCATACTCAAACTTGATTCAAAAGCTCTTGTATGCCTAGATGTACCAACTAGGTGGAACTCTACCTATTTGATGTTAGAGGCCGCCAAAAGTATGAGAAGGCTTTTAACCAATTGAAGTTTATGGATTCCAACTTTGAATCTTATTTCAAGGATGTTGATGGTGGCATAAGGAGAAGTTTGAATGAGTTAGATTGGAAAAAATGTAGATTTTTTTTGAGGTTTTTAAATTATTTTATGTTGCAACTAAGAAATTTTCGGGGTCTCTCTTTGTTACTTCCAATGCTTTTTACAAGGAAATGTTTGTTATTGAAAGCAAAATTAACCAATTAATTTTGGAGGAGAATGATACTTTGAGCAAATGACAAGGACTATGAAACTAAAGTTTAGCAAGTATTGGGGGGATGGAAGTAAGATTAATTTGTTGTTGTATGTTACGGTGGTTCTTGATCCTATCAAAAAATTGACATACTTGGAGTTTTGTTTTTCCAATTTATTTCTTGGAGATAATAAGAAGGTGGAAGAGATGGTAGACAAGGTTAAGAGGTGTTTGAGTCGTTTGTATAGCCATTATGTCACACTTTATCCTTCAAATGAAAAACTTCCAAGTGTGAGTGAAGTTGTGAATATGGTGGAAGATGATGATGATGATGATCCCTATTCTTTAGTTGACTCCCAATTTAATTCCTATTTGGAGGGGCGATTCACTAATGGATCTAAGTCGGAATTGGAACAATATTTGTCCGAGGTTGAACATTTTGCAAAGAATCAAACATTTGAGATTTTGGATTATTGGAAGGTGAATGCAACCAAATAAAGGGTATTATCACAACTTGCAAGGGATGTGTTGGCCATGCCTATTTTTACCGTTGCATCGGAGTCGGCTTTTAGTACGGGAGGGCGTATTCTTGACCCATTTTGTAGTTCACTCTCGCCTTCTATGGTTGAAGCTCTTGTATGTACTCAAAATTGGTTTCGAAGTAATCTTCCAATTTCTCTTCGAAAGGCGATGGATGATGTGGAGGAATTTGAGCAATATGACTCGGGTAATATGAGAATTTATTTATCTTCATTTTTATTTGTATTGTTCATTTTCTAATGTAAGTTTTATTAATCTTCTCTTGTTGACTCCTAATTAGGTACTTTGGAGTCAAGCTCATCTTCAAGTTCAACCTATAATGCTGATGCTATAATTGATCTCTAATATCCATTTGCTCATTGGTAATTTTTTCATATACTCAACACATTTTCTTACTATATTGAGATGCAATATATAGACATTTGTTTATCTTTTCATTACTTTATTCTTTTGCACTTTTTGCCTCAAAGAAATTATGAAGATTGAGGATTAAAGTGTATATTTTTTCAATTTGTTTTTGTGTAGGGTTCATCAACCAAATGCATGGAATTGGAATTGGAATTTGTGAAAGTTGGATTGGATGTGATTCATGATGAAGTTTGATATCTTAGAAATGTTTTTATTTTATTTCATGGGTTTGAATTAAATGAAGTTTGACAACAATTTTTTTTTTTAATTGCATTTTGGTTTTGGATGAATGTAAGTTAATGAATTTTTATTTATTTATTTATTTATTTTTGTATTTGGGTTAGGAATGATGAATGTAGGATTTTCAATGTAGGATTTTTTTATTTGGGTTATGAATGATGAATGTAGGATGAATGCAAGTTAATGATGAATATAGATTTTGAATGATTTGTTTAGGTTACAAATTGATTTTGTTGTGTTTTTTATTTTATAAGTTTTTATAAGTTCTAATTTATTAATTATTAATGTTGGAGCATTTTAGAAAATGGGAGGAAAAAGGTCCAAAATAAATATTGGCAAAATGGGAAAAAAAAAAGGTTTAAAAATAAATTTTTGAAAAAAGGTTCAATCCGCAAACCGCCCGTACATCCGCGAATCCTATCCGCACAAACTGCAAACCGCATTGCGGGCGGTTACGGGTTGACTTTTCCCCAAATCACATAGATGCAGGTGGGTCCAAACCAAACCGCAAACCGTTCCAAACTGAACCACAGACACCCCTTGTTGTTCTTCAACCTCAGGGTTCTTAGCAGTCTTATGAGCACTGGTAAAAGCCACCCTATCTTTTTGTTTTTTCTTAGAAATTTGGTAGGCTTCATAAGTGCAAGTTTCTAACCAACTGATCAAGCTTGAGGTTCTCAACATCATGAGCCTCCTCAATAACTGCCACTTTTGATTGGAACCTTTAGGGTAATGACCCCAATTTTTTTTCAACAACCTTAGATTCAGGGATTTTTTCACCAAGTTTGAAATAGGAATGCATGATGTCACTAAGTTTAGCATAAAATTCGTCAGACGTCTCATTATCATGCATAAAAAGAGTTTCAAAAGAGGATATGAGACGTTGAAGTTTTGATCTTTCAACAACAGTAGTACCCTCGTGAATAGTTTCAAGAATGTCCCAAGCCTTTTTTATCACCTCACACGTGCAAATACGACGAAACTCTTCTGGTGTGACGAAGCAAAAGAGGGAGTTGAGAGCTTTACTATTCCAACTCGAGTTTTGATAATCGATTGCGTCCTATCTATCAAGTGATTTGGGAATATCAACACCATCAACGGTGACAACAGGTTCACTCCACCTATAGATTACACAGTGCTAAACTTTCTTATCAATAGATTTTAAAAACGCTCTCATACGAACTTTCCAATAAGAATAGTTTGTATCATCAAGGAACGGAGGTCTATGGATCAATTCACCTTTGCGAATTGAATCCATATCACAAATCACACAAAATCACACTCCTATAGTTTTTGATAAAACAAAGAGTGACCTACTTTGATACCAATTGAAAAACCTAAGTAATTCGTAATTCGAACTAGAATTAATTGCAACAATTCCCAAATAATTAAAACTAACAATCTAAATCATCTAGCATGTACAAAAGTAATTTAGATTGTTGCTTCAAACAATAAATCAAAATAACCGATTTTTACGTGGAAAAATCACAATTAGAGCACCTCCAATTGTGATAAAAAAATCACGTGCGAAACGCCACTAATCAATCCACTATGAAAAAAAGAAATAATACAAATTTACTAAACAAATTACCCAAACTCTGTCAATTTGTCTTCAACAATCTGTGTCTCTTTCATTATCGCCTTCGTCTCGGAATTGATCAGCTTGATGTCGAATCCACAACATCCATGTCAAATCAATGACCATGCATAGCTTTGAACTCCTTCGAATAATCCACGCTTGACTCTCCGAAATCTATTGAAGAAGAACACTCTTGAATAGATAATATCAAACACACAACCCTTTGATTTAATTCTCTTGATCCATGAGCAAACTCACAAAGAAATCAAAGGAAAACTAGAAAAAGAACTCTAGAAGAAAACCCTAAAAACCCAAAAAGAAAATTTGGAAGTCGCTTGAGCAGTGTCACTTAAATGCGTGTTCCTAACAAGGGTATACGCTCGAGCACTGAAAAAGTCCACTCAAGCATAAAAACACACCTCCCAATATTTTTGCAGACATGCCAAAACTTCTGAGAGTGAGTTTTCTGCTCGAGCGTAGATTTCCCCACTCGAGCGGGAAGACTAAAACCTAAGGAAAAATTACAACATGATTAACCCAAGTTTGTTCGCAGAATTGGCAACAAGTAAGGACCTAACAATCACTTTTCTTAGTCAACTGGCTTGTGAGCATGTATTCAGGGTTTAAGTATCCAAGAGTTCCTTGTACCACTCTGGCTAATTTATTTTAGTCTAGTGGAACAAACCTTGATACTCCAAAGTCCAACACTTTTGCAATGTAATTATCGTCTAAGAGTATATTTGTAGACTTAACATCTTTATAGATGATATGAATCGATGCTGCAGAATGCAAATATGACAATACTTCAACAGTTTCAACAACTATTTGCAAATGATTTTCCCATGATATATTAGATGCCTTACTTTGGTCATTTATATGCTCAAAGAGAGTGCCATTGGTGATGAATTCATAAACAAGTAAAGGGACTTGAGTTTCCAAACAACAACCTAAGAGTTTGACCATATTCCTATGATTGATTTGTGAAAGCACGACCACCTCGTTGATGAATTGCTCTATTTGACTTTCATCTGCCATTTGGGATTTCTTAATTGCCACTATCTTGTTTTTTGGTAGAATTCCCTTGTAAACTATTCCAAAACCTCCTCGTCCAACAATTCTACTCTCATCATAGTTATTGGTAGCCTGCTTGAGCTCTCCTGAATTAAATATTTTGATCAATTCCTGAGTTGATCTCTCTAGTCTAGAGAGTTGTTGTTTCAACATTAATCCACCATTTTGCCTGAAGAACTTTTCTTTAAGCATGATGAGCTTTCTTTTCTTGAAAATCCAGTACAACCAGAAGCTACTCACCAAAATAGCCAAAGCACCAATGGCAAAACCTGCATTTCAAATAAGTTGTAAGTAACAACTAATATAAACATCTTGCTAACGTATTGATTCAAAATTAAGCATATAAAGAATTTTATACTTGATGAAAGCAACAATCAGTTACAGAAACATCTCAATTGTATGATGAATTGGAATGCGTCTATATGTTAAAGATCAAAGTTTTAGCTCTATACGACATTCAATTTGATAATTTTATCTTGAGAACTGACTTGTGAATCAGTATAGAAATACAAATCAACTTGAATGAACCTTCTTTTTTTTTTTCTTTTTTTTTTTTAACACACTTCTTGCTCTAACTTCCAAGCTCCTTTATTTATTTTGTTATTATTAATTTTTTGTTGTGGTTTTGGTATTGATAATCAAGAAATTGCACCCATGACAGCAGGAGAATAAAGTATGGGATGCTACACTATTCACAAAATATGCAAATATAATCCAAACTAACAATGACATTATTTGTTTAAACATTAAAGCTATACACAATCCAAATATTTCATAAATCTCCGACTATAATTAAGTGTACACTAGAAATCGTTACTTTCTATCAACCCTATATTTAGATTTTTAATTTGAATTTGTGAAGGGAAAAAAAAAAAAAAAAGGCTGGAAGAGTAATGAAGTACAATAATTTTTTAGTTTTTCTTCACTAATTCTTTTAGAAATATAATATTCAAATAGTCTAAATTAATTTATCAAGAATATTGTATTAACTAAATTAAGAGATTTTGCACAAAGATGTGACTTTTTCATAGCTTTTATTCAAGGAAAATGATATACACGCTCACTTTTCTAAACTCAATAATATGTAAATGAGATAATTAATTGATAAGTAGAGAAAACGAGAGAGAGAGAGAGAGAGAGAGAGAGAGTTACTTTAAAATATTCAAATCTACTATCACACTATTGTGTTTGAAAAATAGATCTAATTTTTGGAGTAGAGTAACACTACTCTTTATTCAATACACAGGTACAATTCATTAAGAAAATAAAAATAAAATTATGCGGTATTAATTCACAATTATTAGTATAGAAAATGTTATACAAACAAACAAATTTTATAATTTTTTTTATATTAATGATGTGACATGTAATAATGAAACTTATAAACAACATGACTCATTTAAATAATATGAAAAAGTTTGTACGATTTATTAGTTTGTATAACATTACTCAAATAGTAATTCTAAATATTCTTCTTCGAAGAATACAGAAAATTACTACATATAACCATATTTCTTACATCATTTTCTCACTTCAAACTAGGGCAGTCAATGGATCGGATCCAATCCGAATCCGACCCGAAATTTCGAATCCATTTTCAAAAATCCGATCCGGTAATCTGATAATCCGAGTTCGTTTAATCCATTCATTAAACAAACTGAATATGCAAAAATCCGATCCGATCCAATAATCCGATTCGATTATTCTCAATTTGAATGAAGAAAACAAAAAATGAAAAAAAAAATAAAAAAAAATCAAATTATATAAAATTGTAACTCAATAAATAAATAAATGGATCGGATCGGATTATCGGATTGGATATCCAAAATCATTGGATAAGGATCCGGGTGATCTATAATTGGATATGGGCTAAACAGATTCGGATCGGATTTGAGTTTGTCTTAATCGGATCGGATTCTGATTTTCACAGATCCGATCCCAATCTGATCCATTTTGTATAATGCCACTCAAGAATAAAATGTGTTTTACTTATATATTTACTTAAATTTGCCATAAGGAAAGCATAAATGCCTTTATATATTTACTTCAGTTTTCCATAAGGAAAACGTAAATGCCATCACCACTCAAGTTACAAATGTGTTATGTGCACAAAAGGTTTCAAACACATAATGCACAAATGTGTCACATTCTATGCATTCTGTGTCTGAAACCTTCTCTTCACCTAAACCTTTTCCTCAAGTTAAGTTGGAAAATTTGTGAAGAGGATATTTTGGCACGGACTAATATAGACTTACCAACTGCAATCTGAATAGCTAGAAATTGATTAGCAATGCAACCTTTTCCATCTGTTCTGCCATCACTGTGGTATCCCTCGAGGCAAGAACAAGTATAATTCCCAGGTGGCATGTCAACACATTTATTTTTATGTTCACACATGTTGAGCTTTGGATCTTAACATTCCTCTATGTTTGCAAAACAATTATAAAAATGAA
Source organism: Camellia granthamiana (assembly GCA_036172215.1). Taxonomy (NCBI): domain Eukaryota; kingdom Viridiplantae; phylum Streptophyta; class Magnoliopsida; order Ericales; family Theaceae; genus Camellia; species Camellia granthamiana. The sequence goes on along the minus strand of CM069905.1, from coordinate 108,023,146 downwards.
AAAAACAAATAAAATAGAGAAGAAGACTATTTGAAAACTAAGCATCATATCATAAGCAATATATAATAACAAAAGCAAATGAATCCAGTATGATGAAACTAATTGGATACGAACCTTGGCAACCATCTGAGAGGTACGGGTTCCCTTTGTAACCAATCCTGCACTTGCAGACATACCTAGGTCCATTTTTTGATTCATAACAATCACTATTTTCTCCACATTCATAACTTTTTAGATTTCTTTTAGAGTCTCTGCACGTCTTGTTATTCCCTACCGCCCAATCAAGCACTATCGGCATCACTTCTTCTGTAAAATTTCCCAGGTAGCTTTTTTTTGAAATTGAAAGCACCTTCTTCAACAACAAAAGCATAGCTGCAAGGATTGAATTTGGATACGTTTCCAAGATTAATGTAGCTCTGCAGAAGAATGTTCATATAGCCGACTCCTTTAGGGATGGAGGTCTGGTAGCAGCCAATTCCAGAGCAAGGTCCATCGGGAGTGTAATTGATTGTGCCACATTGGGACTCACACTCGGTTGCAACAAAATAATTCTCTCCAGATACTTGGATAGTAGCACGGGTGTCGCAACCAATAGCAGTGAACTTGTTTTTGGTATTAGATATGAAGAATGCAAAAAACACGAGCTCTGGTGGCTGATAACATTTTGACACAGACTCGCCATAACAAGCACAAGTTACAAGATGCATAATACCTAACTCTCCCTCCTCAAGTGAAACATTTGTAACAGGGATGTCAATTTTCCGTTGTTAATATATTATAATATATGATATACTTTAGTTATACTTTAGCCTTAGTGCTGTGAAGATATGATATACTTTAGTTCATTAGTGCGTAGCTTTAGTTTAGTGCGGCTTAGTGCATATTATTTAATGTATGCTTTCGGTGCTCCATTGATTGCTTGTATCCCCATTCTCTCTATAAAAGAGAGCTATTGTAAACACACAAATACATATCAATATAGAGCTATCAGTTGCTCTCTCTCTCTCTCTCAAACTATTGTTACATGGTATCAGAGCCCAGTTATACAATTCTGGCATTCTTCAATTTTGGTGCTTAGTCCTGTACACAGTGGCATACACCAAACAGCTCGGAATCTCCTTACGATTCCAACGGCACCACGCCCGTCGTCAGAAAATCCGTCACACGCTCTCACGCGCCGAATTTGTGATCGGTGCGTCTCTGCTTCCGTTGCCACTCTCACACGCGCCTTCACGCGCCCACAGCTCTGCACTTTCGTACACCGTACCTGCTACCGTGCACCCGCGTGCGCCATCTGTCTACCGTGAGCCGCGCCTGCGCCGTTCCGCTATCGTGCACCCACGTGCGCCAGCTTGCTACTGTAAGCCCCGCGTGCGCCGTTCTGCTAACATGCGCCGCTGGCATCATTTTTCAGCCTACTGACATCATCTCTGCACAGCCCACCTTTCCTAGCTATTTTCAACCTTCCGGACTCATTGGTACACTCTGTTTTACCTAATTTTGCTCCTACAGGTCTATTCCTATCAATTTAGCCCTACTCAACCATTATTATGGATCGTCATGATGCCTCCCATCCCATTTCCGTTATTTTGAATGGCTCCAACTATGTTTTGTTGGCCCAAGCCATGTCTTCCTTCCTCAAAGGAAAGAAGCTCTGGCGAATTATCACCGGGGATGTGACCCACCCAGTGAAAGACACTGCTGAAACTACTGCTACTACATATGAAGACCGACTTGAGGACTGGGACAGTAAAAATTACCAAATCATTACCTGGTTTCGAAATACATCTGTTACCTCTATCAGTCTTCAGTTTGGTCGCTTTCAGCTTGACTCTGTCACTACTCCTGCAAAGGACATCTGGGATTTTTTGAAAGAACGATACCAGACTACTGGTCTTGCTCATCAATATCAACTTCAGAGCCAGCTTCATCGGATGTGCCAAGAATCTAGTCAGTCCATCAATGACTTCCTTTCTCAAATGTACTCCGTTTGGGACCAACTTGCTCTTTCCGAGCCGACTTGGCCTCACCAAGAAGATGCTGTCTTATTTACTGCCTATCGTAATCAGCAAAGGTTAGTGCACTTTCTCATGGCTCTCACTTCATCTTTTGAGCCCGTACGTGCCTCTCTTCTTCATCGCCATCCTTTGCCCACTCTGGAACAAGCCATTTCTGAGCTGCTATCAGAGAAGACTCGTCTTGGCACTCTCTAAACTCATCATGTGGACTCTGTTCTTGCCACTCCTCCGTACCGGCCATCCTTTACCCAGCGGACCACTGCTTGCCTCTATTGTCAGAATCGGGGCCTTCCTTCAACACATCTCCTGGTCAATTGCCCTGTCAGAACCTGCCGATACTGCAACAAACTTAGTCCTGGTCATCTGCAACAGGATTGTTTTCGCAATCCATCCCGCTCCTCCTCCAACAACCACTCTTCTCGCGGTGGTTCTTCCCGGGGGAGCTTTCATCGTTCCGGGAATCAGTCTCATTCTGGGAATCAGTCTCATCACACTGCTATTGCTGCCTCTGCTGCTGCCTCTGAGGGTTTTTCTGAGTCTCCTGCTCCATCTTCCCCTCTCTTTTCTCCAACGGATGTAGAGGCCACGTTCAAACACCTTCTCTCTCCTACTGCTTTGTCTGTGATTCCAGGTAACTCTTCTTGGTATTTTAACTCTGCCTGTTGTAATCATATGACCTCCAGTTCTACTATATTTTCTTCTATCTCTTCATCTCCTCATATTCCCTCAATTCAAATTGCTGATGGTTCTCTCATGACTGTTCGTCATAGTTGTACTGTTTCCACATCTTCTTTATCGTTGCCTCAAGTTTATCATATCCCTGCTCTCACTTTAAACCTTATTTCTATTGGTCAATTATGTGAACTTGGTCTAACTGTCACATTTTCTGCTACTCATTGTTTGGTACAGGACCCTCAGACGGAGCAGACTATTGGGATCGGCCGTAAGCACGGACGTCTCTATGAGCTCATTCACCTTCATGTTCCCGACTCTCCTCAGATCGCTGCTCCTGCATCTGCTTCCTCCTTATCTCCTTTTCATCTTTGGCATTGTCGGTTAGGGCATATTTCTGTTAATCGCTTAAAGTCTTTGGTTTCTAGTGGACAATTGGGTCATGTACTTCCGGATACTTTCGATTGTATACCCTGTCAACTTGCCAAACAACCTGCTTTATCATTCAATAAAAGTACTTCTGTTTCCTGTGCACCTTTTGATCATATACATTCAGATATTTGGGGCCCCTCCCCTACTCCTACTATGGGGGGATCTCGTTATTTTGTTGTTTTTATTGATGATTTTTCACGGTTTACTTGGATTTTTCTCATGAAAACTTGGTCTGAACTCAAAACTCTTTATTATAACTTTGCCAAAATGATCCACACCCAATTTTCCAAAACCATCAAACTTTTTCACTCTGACAATGCTATGGAATATCGGGACTCAGATTTCCTTTCTTTTCTTCAGAGTCATGGTACACTGCCTCATCGTTCCTGTGCTGGCACGTCCCAGCAAAATGGCCGTGTTGAACGGAAACATAGACATATTCTTGACACTACTCGCGCTCTCCTTCTCTCTTCTTCCTGCCCTGAAAACTTTTGGGGGGAAGCTGCCCTCACTGCTGTCTACACTATCAATTGTGCTCCTACCCCTGTCATCCATAATCAAACTCCCTTTGAATGTCTGCATGGCACTCCCCCTCCATATACTAATCTTCGGGTTTTTGGCTCTGCCTGCTTTGTTCTACTTCAATCTCATGAACACACCAAGCTTGAACCTCGTTCTCGTCTTTGTTGCTTTCTTGGGTATGGAATTGAACATAAAGGCTTTCGCTGTTGGGACCCTCTCTCTAAACGTCTTCGTATCTCCCGCCATGTCGTTTTCTGGGAGCACAAAATGTTTTCCTCCTTATCCTCCTTTCACTTACCCGCACTTTCCACTAATGTATTGTTTACTAATCCTTCCATAGATATCTTCTCTGATGATTTTGATACAGGTTCCTCCTTCATTGAGACGCCCTTGCTCGCTCCTGCTCCTGACCAGACTGCTCTCCCTGAAGGTCCATCTCTCATTACACCACCTCCTTCTCCACCGGTTTTTCCTCTCACTGATCCTCCTACGGGTCGACCACATCGGGTAACTCAACCTCCTATCCATCTTCGTGATTATATAGTTGGACCTGCTGCCTTTTCTACTTATGAACCTACCTCCTATCGTGAGGCTTGTACTAATCCTCTTTGGCAGCAAGTTATGACTGATGAACTCCACGCTTTGGACAAAACTCATACTTGGGATCTTGTTGATCTTCCTCCTGGCAAAATTACGATTGGTTGCAAATGGGTTTACAAAATCAAGACTCATTCTGATGGCTCTATTGAACGCTACAAAGCTCGTCTTGTTGCCAAGGGTTTCAACCAGGAATATGGGATTGATTATGAGGAAACCTTCTCCCCTGTTGCTCGGCTTACCTCTGTTCGCAGTTTACTTGTTGTTTCTGCTGCTTGCCACTGGGAGCTCTTTCAGATGGATGTCAAAAATGCTTTCCTCAATGGTAATCTTCTTGAGGAGGTCTACATGCAACCTCCACCTAGGTCCACTTTTCCACCTCATAAGGTTTGCAAACTACAGTGTGCCCTCTATGGCCTCAAGCAAGCACCCCGCGTTTGGTTTGCTAAATTCAGTTCTACCATTCATGACTTTGGGTTCACCTCTAGCTCCTATGACTCTGCTCTTTTTATACGGACTACTCCTCATGGTACCACTCTTCTCCTTCTATATGTGGATGATATGATTATCACTGGCAATGATGCAGCTGGTATTCTCCAACTCAAACGTTTTCTCCACCGTCAGTTTGAAATGAAGGACCTTGGTACTCTTAACTATTTTTTAGGCCTTGAAGTCTCTCATGATTCTACTGGTTCTTATTTATCTCAGGCCAAATATGCATCAGATCTTCTGGCTCGTGCTGGTCTTACCGATTGCAAAACTACCTCTACTTCAGTTGATCCTCAGATTCGTCTCACTCCTCTCGATGGGGATCTCCTCACTGATGCTACTTTTTATCGCCAGCTCGTCGGTAGTCTTGTCTATCTCACAGTGACTCGTCCTGACATTGCATATGCTGTTCACATTGTTAGTCAGTACATGTCGGCTCCTCGCACTCCCCACTATACTGCTCTACTCCACATCCTTCGATACCTCAAAGGCACTCTGTTCCATGGCCTTCACTACTCTGCTTCCTCCTCTCTTGAACTGCGTGCTTTTCTGATGCTGATTGGGCTGGGGATCCTACGGATCGACGCTCCACCACGGGATTTTGTTTCTTCTTAGGGGATTCTCTTATTACTTGGCGTAGCAAGAAACAATCCCTCACTGCTCGTTCTAGCACCGAAGCTGAATACCGAGCACTTGCTGATACTACTCAGAAACTTCTCTGGCTTCGCTGGCTCCTCACTGATATGGGTGTTTCCTTTTCTGGCGCTACCTCTATTTATTGTGACAATCAGAGCGCCATTCAGATTGCTCACAATGATGTGTTTCATGATCGCACAAAACATATTGAGATTGATTGTCATTTCATTCGACAGCATGTTACACGTGGTACTGTTCTTCTTCTCCCTATTGCCTCTGCCGATCAACCTGCTGATATTTTCACCAAGGCTCATCCTCCTGGGTGCTTCCATGATCTTGTTTCCAAACTCAACTTGGTCGATGCCTACCCTCCTTGAGTTTGCGGAGGGCTGTTAATATATTATAATATATGATATACTTTAGTTATACTTTAGCCTTAGTGCTGTGAAGATATGATATACTTTAGTTCATTAGTGCGTAGCTTTAGTTTAGTGCGGCTTAGTGCATTTTATTTAATGTATGCTTTCGGTGCTCCATTGATTGCTTGTATCCCCATTCTCTCTATAAAAGAGAGCTATTGTAAACACACAAATGCATATCAATATAGAGCTATCAGTTGCTCTCTCTCTCTCTCTCTCTCTCTCTCTCTCAAACTATTGTTACATCCGTAAATATGGTTTGGAGTCGGTGCAATTAATCAAAAATGTTCATTAATATAACATTTCTCTTTCACACCGAATGGGTATGAAATATTTACATTCCCTCAACGGTTCAAGCAGCCAAGATTTTCTCTTTCACACCGAATGGGTATGAAATAGTTACTTATTTCCTTCACAAGATAACCACTTTTCTTTGAGCTGCTCACTATTTTCCTTCTCAGGATGTCACCTACTACTAGACACTCACCTAGAACTTTCTTTTTTCTTTCCTTCATTTATTTTCTTTTCTTACTTTCCCTTTATTTTTGATAGAGAAAACTTCCAATTACTGTTGGTTATTGATGCTGCAATAGCTGACTGAGTCATTTGATGGAAAAGTATTGATGTGTGGATTTAAAATCTAGCTGACTTTGGATTCCAGTCGGGTATGGATGTTTGTCAGCCCAAATTAAACGGAGTCTTGAAAGCAATTACTGATGGCCAATATTCAGTAAGAGCAATTCTAAAGGCAACATGAATTTTCCCAATTTCTGATGTGAATTTCTCCGAATTTTATTCATTCCATCATGTTTATTATTAGCTCTTCCACTTTTCAAGGACAGTTATGCCATGGATACAAAAGTTTTGCACTGCGTTGGCATGTTTAGCACACATTGTATGCCTTCTAAAGAAATTTTTGACACCCATGGTTAAAATCATTCCTTTACCAGAGGGATGACTGATGGGAGCAACTTGATCTTATTAAATCGAAAATTTAATAAATTTGAATCTGGCCCATGAATTGCTAAACTGGTTGACCCCTTGGGATCACCCTGGGTTGTGCCTGATAATTACTCGTTATGTCTAGAACGACGGGACTACATCTGCATTTACCCAAGTATTAGTCGGGTCAAAGACATAAATACGGTTGTTACCAAAAATAAAAAAAATAAAAGTATCATTCCATATCTAATAGTTATGAAATAGGAATGCAAATTTATAATTATTTTAAATTAAGGAAAGATCATTACACTTATGGTTGGATAATATAATGGAATCTCTCCATTACAAATATAAAATGGAAGGGATCACAATTCTCATTTCCCATCATTTAGTGATAATGTTGCTTGGTTCCTCATCCTGCCAAAAACATCAGATTATTTTTTTATTTGATCAGCACAAAGAAAGAAATTTTATTAAATTACCAAATAAAGTACATGTTTAGAATGACACATTAATAAAAAAAAAAAAAACCAATGAACAAACTGCCACAAAACCATAAAATGCATCCCAACTAAAGCCCTGTTTGGTAGAGCTGTGGGAAAGTGCTTATAGCTTATGCCTAAACTGTTTGTAGCTTATAACTATGAACATAAGCTGATTTCTAACTTATAAATTAAGCATCTCCTGCCCCACTTAAAGAATAAGCTGATTTCTGACTTCCAAAAAGCTATAAGCTATAAGCTATAAGTTAAACCAAACACATCAAAATAACTTAAATTAAGCTGAAAGCTAAAATAAGCAGCTTTTAACATGGCACAAGTATCCAACACATCCACTGCAAAAATACAGAGCACAAAACAAAGTACGCTATTGGCAAGGTGCCAACATTCTGGAGCACCTGAAAATAAGACACACTCTGCTGCCAAAAAAACAAACATACATACATACAGAATAGATAAAAAAATAAAAAAATAAATAAACACAATAATAAAGTAAAATGAAGAATATAAAAAAATTCCACCTCAATTACCCAACAACATTCAAATTGTTGTTCACCCGGCAAGCAGGGATGGAACTAGGACTTCTAAATATATATATATATCTTATCTCATAAATAAAATGGTCTTTCTTAGTATAAATGATATATATCTCATTCTTCTTCTATTTTACATTCTTTTTTTATTTTCTACCAAAAAAATTCTTCATCCTAGTAGAGATTGTTTCTATGATATTTATTTTTTTTTTTTTTTTTTTTTGTAACCAAACCAAACCTTAATAAGTCTCATCAACTAGGATCGGTTACTTGAATCCTTCACCGCTCGATTCTATCAAAGGTCATTTGATTAATCAAATTAAATTATATATCCTTCTTCTAAATATTTGAATTATATATATAATTTATATATTGTATTGTACATACAAGTGTATTTATTTATATGGTGAAAAAATATTATTTGTCTTTTGACCCCTAAAATGATAAAATCCTAGTTCTTTTCCTGCCGGTAAGTCTTCTGTATTCTATATTATTGATCAAAAGCCCACAATTTTGGGAAATACTATCACCCACCATTCTATTAGTTTCATTTGGCAAATGATTAGTTAAACTTATGCTTGTGATCCAAGTCACAAACTTCAGTTACATGTACACTAACCCAAAAATCATTTTCAGGACATAAAAATAAATAATTCAATCATTCCTCCTAATAAATTCCATACAGGTTGGTTTATATGTGAAATTGCTGAATTTGGTAAATTTACAAAATGAAAATAATATAGTACTTATATTGAAAAAAATTCTACTTGTTGAACATTTATTTTAAACAAAGCATATAATTTAATATGATCCTACAATACTACAAAGTCATTGACATTATCTTAAAAATAATGACCAAAGTTATTCAATTAAAATAGTAAAGCGTTCGGATCCCCTGAAGTATTTCTAGAGTGGTCAAAAACATTTTACACGATGTCGTTTGACCTTCTCTCCCTTCTCCCATCAAAACCCTAATCCAAGAAAACATCCATTTTTTAAAATTACTTTTACATGAGTTTTCATTTATTTTTAATAAAAAAATATTCATATTTTACTCAAATTTTTTTATACTTCTTCAAAAGTTAAAAAAAAATGGATTTAAATATTAAAAAAAATTAAAAATGAACGAAAATTCGAACAAAATTTGTGTATATTTTTATTCAAAATTTCATTTATTTTTAGTGAAATTTTTTCATATTTTCATTAATTTTTTATTTTTATTTTTATTTTTTAGATGTATTTATCTAAAAACAAATTTGGCTAAAATATGGAAAAAAAAATTCTACAAATGCTCGGCTAAAAATAACCAAACAAAGCCAACGGTGCAAACGCCGAGGTCTTCTCCAATATCGCCGCCCTCTGGCTTCACTTGTACGGCAACGCTGACTCCCATTGCGTTGTATCTCTCAAAGCCAAGCGCCTAATCTTCGCCGGAATCATCCACGTTGAGGAGGACGAAAAGCCCATCGATCCCTCCATTGCTCGCGCTTGCGTCGCCGAGCCTTGGTGGCTCTAATCGATCGATTTGTCGAGTGTACTGAAGGGAGTGAAATAATATTTTGGGGTTGAAGACGAAGGTTTTGTGTTTGGGTGAGTTTAGAATGTGAGGACTGGTGTTTGATTTAGTTCAGCTTGAGCTATTTTGGTTAAATTAGCCAATAAAGAAGATAAAGGTAAATTACTATTAAGTTTCAATAGTTAAACTTAATTCTTCCTATTGAAAGTTTAATAAAATCATCGTTTAAAATATTTTTTTGTGAATATTTTTTTATATATGTCGTTAAAAATTAATAATTAGTGATATTTTTTTGTTATATTTTTTTATAAATTGTCGTTAAAATTTACAATTAGTGACTTTTTTTGTGACAAAATTTTTAAACAATTAATGACATTTTTTAATCATGTTTGATGAAAAATGTCGTTAGTTATCATAGAATCTATTGGACAATAAGTCCACCTATTAAGATCTACATATAAGTCCACTTAAAAATAAAATAGGTGAATTTAACTCATAAGATAAAATGTCACAATTAAATCATAATTATTTTATTTTTGTCTCTCACAATCATCAAATCAGCTACAAAAAAAGTTAAAATTTATCCCAAATACAACAACTTTTTTAACCAAACCAAAATAGTTACAAAGCTAAAAAAGCTAAATTAGCTAATCCCTAACAAGAGATGAAATTGTAATTCAATGTAATTATTACAAGGGTTTATTACACTTTTTACTCTTAAATTATCGTCAAATTATCTATATAGTTCTTAAACTATTGATTGAATTTACTTAGTTCTTAAAGTATATAAATTAAAATCCATTTAGTTTTAAATTATTGATTGAATATATGAAGTCCCTAAAATATTTAATTTAAACATATATAGTCCCTGACAAAATTACAAAAATAAAATATATGTCCACAAGCATTACAAATTAATAAAAGACAATACCTAATAAAATTTTATTATAGAAAAATCTTAATTTTTTTTGTCTTTAAAAAATATTTTATGTGTTTAAATTAGTGTTAGAGTCTGATTTCTTTGTTTTGTCAATAAAATTATGAGTATGAGATATCTTGAACAAGTAGGATTAGATAATTGATTTAAAAAACATGAAATTGAAGGTAATTGCTTAACTTTGAGGTTGAAATGTATGATTTGAAATGTTTTTCTACATACACCTTGTGTTAGTGATTATTGTTAAATGAACAATTGTTATTATTGAAAAGTGAAATAGTGAATTTTGTGTGCATTGGAATCATTTTAGGGAAAAATGAGAATTTACAAATTCATGCATCACATGCATTATTAAATTTCTTTTATGATACAATAATTGTACGAACCGTAGAGAGTTGAAATGGGGTAAATAGTTTATCAGTTCTGGTAGTGAGTCGGGTTGATTTGAGTTGTGTATTGTATTTGGTACCCGCACGGGGAGTCAAGGTGCCCAATTGTCCTGTCTGCACATATTACCGGACGAATGTGGGAAAATATTTTTGGATGTCCATAAGCCCACCATTTCTGGAGTCGGCAAATGTGGAAGGGAAAAATGTTTTTGGGTGCCCATCGCCCCGTCGTTTCTGGAGTCAGCAAATGTGAGACTATTTTCAGCATACAAAATCTATAACTATGTATGAATTTTGAATTGCGGCTCTTACTAGGAATGTCATAGTATATTTACCGCCCATGAAAAACCTTAACTTTGTCATTCCATACTCATGCACAAGGCATTCATACACATACATAATAGAATTTACCAAATGTTGCATTGCATGATCATGTGTTTTTCAATTAATGTTAACCAATTTTAGGAAAATAACGATGAAGTGCCTGCTAAGTAAATGTTTTGAGTTGAAGAAAACTTTTGGGATGTGAAAGCTAATGTTTGAAATCATATTATGCATATGCCAAGGGCAGTTTTTGGGTGACTATGTATAGACATGTATTTTGATGTAACAAGGAACAAATTTTGAGGAGAAAATGAACGGTAGCTGATTTTTTTGTATCATTCCTTACTTGTTGAACTATTTTATTTTGTTTGTAAATGTAATGAGACAATGTTATAAAACTTGGAAATAGTTCAAAAGGGAAGAAATGTTGTTAATGATATATCATTACTATTTTGTTTCGTTTTTGTTGTTGATCTTGTATTGGTAATACCCGGAAGAAAAGAGGGAACTAGGAGGCTCTTTTGTCAGGGCATTACAAATTGGTATCAGAGCAAACTAGGTTGGAACACCTGGAGCTCGTAGGAAGCAGCTTTACTGCATATGGTTATCATGTTAGCAAGGGACGTTAGTTTGTTTTGAGTGTTTTACCTATTTGTGTAATTATGTGGGTATGGAGTTAATCTCTTGGGATATGACTTCTGTCTATTCCAGTCATCGAAATCCTTTTGAAAAGGCACCTGATCAATACTTTTTCCACTAGGAGGTCCTTGAGTGCCATAGGACTAGTCAGGATCTTGAGGGAGTAACGCGTGTGTGCTCTATGTGTTTCTATGATTATGTGGTGTGTTTTACGTGACCTAGGTATCTATATAGACGTGTGTCTAACTCGTGTGTGACATGTAAGTTGACATGTAGTGTATGGATTATGAGTTAAATTTTTCCTTCTTGCCTCTACATAGGATGTTTGGACGCGGTAGAGGTCATGGAAGGCTAGGTAGAGGTAGTCGGGATATGCCGGCTCAGCAAGATTTACCTTTCCAAGAAGAAGAGGTAGGGCAAAATGATGTGGCCGTTCCTCTGGCCCAAGATGCAATGGGGGCATTAGCCCCAGAGAAGGTAGGGGCTCTTCGTGAGCCCATGGGAATACTCCGAGCCAAGCAAGCGGGCGATGACAATTGAGGGGGAAACTCAAGTCTCCTTCTTGAAGAAGAAAATTTTCCTTTCTAACCCCGCCGAGTTCAGTGGTGGACCTAATCCAATAAAAGCGGATGAATTGCTAAAACAGATTATTAGGTCATTTGAGATCCTAGACATTCGTGATGGAGAACTTCAGGTGGCGCTGGCAGCTTATCAGTTAAAAGGGGAGGGCGGTCAATGGTGGAAGTCCGTTAAACATAGAGTAGAGCATACTTGAGAGGCCTTCACCCACACATTCCAAGAGAAGTTCTTGCCTCCCAGGTCCAGGGAGAGGTTGAGAAAACAATTTGAGGAGCTAAGGCAGTTGGACACCTAGTGGTAGAATTTGGGGCCACTTTTACTAGGCTAGCACGTTTTGCACCCGAGCTTGTGGCGATCGAGGAGCGTTAGTGTCTAGAATTTGAGAAGAGATTGAGACCCAAGATTCTGATGAAGGTGATGGGTAATATGTATAGGGAGTATGATAGACTGGTGGAGGTTGCAACCCATATGGAGATTATGTTAGAGGCTGAGGAAGCTAGGCAGAGGCATAAGAGGGCAAGTTATGTCGAATCTAAGGGTGATACCAGATCTTCCAAGAAATTTAAGGGTTTCTTTTCCGTCTATGCCCTAACAAGCTAAGCCATCCGGGTCCGTTTATGTAAGAAGTTCTAGAAGGATTGGTCCTATCAATGTCACTTGTTTCAGATGTGGTCAGTAGGGTCACAAAGCAACCGAGTGCAAACAGAATCCTATTCATCAACACCCACCTCGTTCTCAAAGCCAAGCCTAGAGAAGGGACCAGTTGCCTACATGTTACCATTGTAAGCAATCGGGACACATGAAGAGGTCTTGTCCACTACTAATCAGGATGGCGAGTGCTTCTGGATCTCAAAATTCTGGGAGTTATTAAGTAGGCCAAGGTTAGCGGTAGAATTATCAATCGGTTCAGTTTGGACAGACATCAAGGGAAGTACAAGGGGCTACATTAGTGCAGTCAACACAACCAGCCAACATTTTGAGAGGAGATCGGGGTGAACAGAGGCCCCAAGGGCGAGTTTATGCAGTCACTACTTCTGAGCAATCATCTGGACCATCAGTGATGAGAGGTACTTATCTTATCTACAACACTTGGGCCAACATATTGATAGACAATGGAGCATCACATTCATTTATCGCATTTGCATTTGCATTCACATTGGGCTTAAAAATAGAACAACTAAAGTCTTCACTCATGGTTGAGTCACCAATTGGGGGTCAGGTTGTTCTAAATCAGGGGTGTCGGGGGTGTGTAATCGAGGTAGTTGAATGTCAACTCCCTTTTAATTTGGTGCTATTGGAGATGTCGGGGTTTGATGTCATTCTTGGTATGGATTGGTTGTCCTCTTATCATGTCATTATAAATTGTTACCGAAGAAGGGTTACGATATGTACCTCTGGTGGAGATTGTTTTTATTTTCTGGAGGATAAAGTTGATGAAGGGTTGTCACCATTGTATGACCTGCGAAGTCGAGGCAAACTTAGTTTTCTTCTTGCAACTATTGCCAATGATGAGGGTAGTATAGTTCAGGGGATATTTCCTAAGGTGGTTTGTGAGTATCCAGATGTTTTTCCTGAGGATCTCACCAAGTTACCACCTCATCGTGAGGTAGAATTTTCTATAGATCTAGTGCCTGGTACGACGCCCATCTCCATGTCGCTATATAGATTTGCCCCAGCATAGCTACTTGTCCTAAAGAAGCAATTACAAGAATTGTTAGACAAGGGTTTTATACGCTCTAGTACCTCGCCATGGGGAGCACCAACACTTTTTGCCAAAAGAAAGATGATTTGCTGCGACTACTCATCGACTATCGTAAGTTAAATAGAACCACGGTCAAAAACAAATATCCCTTACCCCGGATAGAAGATCTCTTTGACCAACTTAAGGGTTCTCGCTATTTCTCAAAAATAGATCCAAGATCGGGTTATCGCTAGTTGCGAGTGAAGGAGGAGAATATCCCTAAAATGACATTTCGTACACGATATGGCCACTACGAATTCCATTTGGTTTAACTAATGCTCCCGCCACATTTATGGATTTAATGAATAGAGTTTTCCAGGATTATCTTGATAAGTTCGTAATAGTCTTCGTGGACGATATACTTGTTTATTCGCTATCTGAAGAGGAGCACGAGAAGCATCTTCATATTTTTTGCAATTGCTTTGGGAACACCAATTGTATGCTAAATTTGAAAAGTGTGAGTTTTGGCTTTCAGAAGTGAAGTTTTTGGGCCATGTTGTCTCAAAAGAGGGAGTCATGGTAGATTCTTCAAAAATTAAAGCAGTGTTGAAGTGGGAACAACCTAAGAACATTTTCGAGATTCGTAACTTCTTGGGTCTTGCCAGGTATTATAGACAGTTTGTGAAGGATTTTTCCATCCTAGCGGCACTACTAACCAAGTTGACTAGAAAGGGGGTGAGATTCGTTTGCAATGAATCAAGTGAAAATTCTTTCTTAGAATTGAAAACTAGATTGACCTTAGCACCAATCTTAATTATCCCAAAAAGAGGGTTGGGTTATATAGTTTATTGCGATGCTTCTAGAGAGGGATTGGGATGTGTCTTAATGCAAGAAGGTAAAGTTGTGGCATATGGTTCACGTCAATTAAAAATCGATGAGAGAAACTACCCCACTCATGATTTTCAATTAGCCGCGATCATTTTTGCTTTAAAGCTTTGGAGACACTACCTTTACGGAGAAAAGTTTGATGTATTCTCAGACCATAAGAGTCTCAAGTATTTATTCTCCCAGAAAGATTTGAATTTGAGCCAAAGAAGGTTGATGAAATACATGGAAGATTATGATTTCAAATTGCATTATCATCCCGGGAAGGCCAATATAGTGGCCGATGCCTTGAGTAGAAAGTCAATGAGTTCGATTACTAACCTTGCTATCATGGAGTGGAAGATGTTGGGTGATCTAAGTGAGTTTGATGTGCAACTTGGTGAGTCATCAAGTCAAGCTACCTTGTTTTTAGTTTTAGCATAGCCAACCCTAGTCACACGAGTTTTAGAAGCACAACAAAATGATTCGGAGGTAGAAGCACTTAGAGAGAAAATCTTGCAAGGGAAAGAAGAGAAAGGGCTGAGGGTGCACTTTGACTCGAGTATCCATTATGTAGATTGCCTTTTTGTACCAAAATCTTGTAGAGATAATGTACTTCGAGAGTTTCATCACTCTCGTCTTGCGGTCCATCTAGGAGGTACGAAAATGTATCGTGATTTAAGCCGTCAATTTTGGTGGAAGGGCATGAAGAAGGATGTAGCCTTATTTGTGTCTAAATGCCTAACTTGTCAACAAGTCAAAGCGGAGCATCAAAGGCCAGCCTGGTTGTTACAACCCTTACCGGTAGCCGAATGAAAGTGGGAACACATCATAATGGATTTTGTTTTGGGTCTTCCTAGAACACGGAAAGGTAATGACGCCGTTTGGGTCATAGTTGACCAACTAACTAAGTCGGCACATTTTTCTGGCAATGAGTATGGGCGACACAGTGGATTACCTAGCAGAACTCTACGTTAGGGAGATTGTTCGACTTCATGGGGTTCTAGTGAGCATTGTCTCAAATAGAGACCCTCGCTTCACCACATGGTTATGGCAGAGCTTACAAACTGTTATAGGGACTCAGTTGACTTTTAGTACAGCTTACCACCCTCAAATCGATGGTCAGTCTGAGTGCAAAATTCAAAATTTGAAAGACATGTTGAGAGCGTGTGCTGTGGATTTCAAAGGGTCATGGGAGAAATATTTGTCGTTAGCTGAGTTTGCCTACAACAATAACTTTCAAGCTAGTATTGGGATGGCACCTTTTGAAGCCCTATATGGGCGTCCTTGTAGGTCACCGGTGTGTTCGGCTGAGGTAGGAGATTCACCCATGCTTGGACCAGATTTGGTTTGTGAAACCACAGAAAAATGAGCTATCATTCGAAAGAGGTTAATCACGGCGCAAAGCTGGTAAAAGAGCTATGCAAATAAGAGAAGACAACCCTTGTCTTTTGAAGTAGGTGACCATATGTTTTTGAAGATATCGCCTAGAAAAGGTTTGACGAGATTTGGCTAGAGCAGAAAGCTATCGCCTAGGTTCATCGGTCCCTTTGATATCATTGAACGAGTGGGAGAAGTTGCTTATTGCCTTGCTTTGCCCCCACAATTATCCGAGATACATGACGTGTTTCATATCTCAATGCTTCGCAAGTATGAGCCCGACCCATCTCATTTCTTAGATTGGACGGATCTTGAAGTAGATAAAAATGTGTCCTACGAGGAGAGACCAATGAAGATTCTAGATTCCCGAGAGCAAGTCTTGAGAGGTAAAACTATACCTCTAGTCAAAGTACTATGGCATCATCATGGGGGATTCTATTTACACCAAAAAAATCATTAAGTACTCACAATTTCTAAGTACATCCTGTTTAATTATTTAAAATATTATTTTACTCTCATTACACCCTATTATTTTTCCCAAATTACCCTCAAGGTAAACCCAAATAATAAATAATAAACAAACTAAAAAAACTAAATTATTTCAAATCTTTTCAATACAGAAAATAATTCTCAAATATAGAAAAAAAAAAAAAAACAAACTTATAAGCACATAAGCATTATAAATATAGAAAAAAACCAAACTTTTACATTATAAATTATCCAGAAGAATGCTTGTGGAAAAGTAAAAACCAAACTTATAAGCACATAAGCATTCGGTACTAACAAGAAATAGTAGTTCTCAAATAATGTACTATTTAAATGATAAAATAAAAACAACTCCAATAATATGTTATTATTAATTTAATTACTGGGCCCTTTAATTTTTGTCAAAAAACAATATAGAAAATAATTGACGGTGCTCTATAAAAATTGTGAAACCCCTTTATATGAATACTTACCTCCTTTTTAATGGGTTGTTTCAAAAAACTATTTTGATTATTACTCTCATTTATTATTTGATTTTGTTCAAACTTTCTTCTAGGGTTTAGGATTTCAAAATAATAAAAAACAATGATGTTGATGATGATGGTGAGTTTTGGTAGAGTGGACTGGAGTTTTGGAGGGAGGATGATGAAGAAGAAGAAGAAGAAGAAGAAGAAGAAATAACTTTGATCTCTTAGTGAAGAAGATACAAAGATTTGAATAGGAATAACTGATTAGGGTGTACCATGAGGGAAAAAAAAAAAGAAGAAGTATTTATTTTGGGGTTTAATATGTGTTGTCCTTATTAGTAAATTCATATTAGGATATATTAGGAATTAAAATTTATGAATTTAAATTAGGCGTACTGAAATATATTTTGGGTTCAAATAGAATCCCCCCCACTATCATGGAGTAGAATAAGCCACTTGGGAGAGAGAAGCTGAAGTTCGTGAAAAATGCCCTGATTGTTTAATGATGTATGATTTTGCTACCCTTTATATAGGTGACATTATATTGTGGTTGGTGGAACATAAACTAGTCTTGTGTTAATGTTATATGGGGTCATTATAAGCGACATGTGAATTTTGATCATTGAGAATTTGAATCTATATATTGTGTTGATGTTATGATGAATAGAGATGTTGTAAGAATAGTAATCATCTTACTTGAGAATTGTTGGAGTTGGACTGGGATTATGAAAATTTCGGAGACAAAATTCTTTAAGTAGGGTAGGTTGTGACAGTTGTTTTTGGTGGACCACTCGAGCGGTCGTTTTGTCACTTAAGCGAAGATTCTTAGCTCTCAGTAGTTTGCCATTTTGCAGGGGAGACCACTCGAGCGGTGAAGTGGTCGCTCAAGCGTAGATTTCATGCTCTCAGTATTTTCACTGTAGTTCTACAAAACTTCTAGGACCTTGCATTTACCACTCAAGTGGTGGAAGTATTGCTCGAGCGGTAAAAGTTCGCTCAAGCGATCTGTTCAGGACAACTCACTTAAAAATCGGTCTAACTCATTTCTTTCTCACTTTTTTCCACTTGCTCTCTCTCTCTCTCTCTCTCTCTCTCTCTCTCTCTCTCTCTCTCTCTATCAACCATTTTGAAAAACACCCCAAACACTTGATTTCTTCAATTTCTGCCTTAAATCCACCTTATATCCTCCAAAAAAATTGAAAAGTTCAGTCCAAGATATCTACCGATTGTTTCACTTTTTCGTCGGTGTTTCCCGTGGATTCTCGTCTTTAGCTTCCACTGCTGAGGTAGGAGTGTCTTTAACTTGTTATGCATTTAATTTGAAACTCATATGTGGTAATTTCATTAGATATTCATCATATATATGTATATATATGGATGGATATATATATATAAATTATTTTGTGTTAGTGAAGGGATTGGAGAAGAGTGAGAAATGTTTCAAGGTTTTGGAAGGATTTGTGTTTAATATTGATGATTAATATTGTTTGTGATGAACACTAGCTTCAATTTCATGAAAGGAGGGAAAATCCCTAAATTCTATATAAACCCTAGTTTTGGAAATTGTTGAATAAAAAGGGATTTTTCTCAATTGATTTCAAAAACATGAAATTGAAGGTAATTGCTTAACTTTGAGTTTGAAATGTATGATTTGAAATGTTTTTCTATATACACCTTGTGTTGGTGATGATTGTTAAATGAACAATGGTTATTATTGAAAAGTGAAATAGTGAATTTTGTGCATTGGAATCATTTTAGGGGAAAATGAGAATTTACAAATTCATGCGTCACATGCATTGTTAAATTTCTTTTATGATACAATAATGGTACGAACTGTGGAAAGTTGAAAGGGGGTAAATAGTCTATGAGTTTGGGTAGTGAGTCGGGTTGATTTGAGTTGTGTATTGTATTTGGTACCTGTGCGGGGAGTCAAGGTGCCCAATTGCCTTGTCTGCGCATATCGTCGGACGAATGTGGAAAAATGTTTTGGGTGTCCACGAGCCCACCGTTTCTAGAGTCGGCAAATGTAGAAAAACATGGTTTTGGGTGTCCACGTCCCCGCTATTTCTGGAGTTGGCAAATGTGGAAGGGAAAAATGTTTTTGGATGCCTATCCCCCCGCTGTTCTAGAGTCGGTAATTGTGGGAGTATTTTCAGTATACAAAATCTATAACTATGTATGTATTTTGAATTGCAGCTCTTCCTAGGGATGTCATATTATATTTACCGCCTATGAAAAACCTTTACTTTGTCATTCTAGACTCATGCATAAGGCATTCATACACATACATAATAAAATTTACTAAATGTTGCATTGCATGATCATGTGTTTTTCAATTAATGTTATAACTGAGCTTTCGCTCACCCCAAAGCTAACCAATTTTAGGAAATGACGATAAAGTGCCTCCTAAGTAAATGTTTTGAGTCGAAGAAAACTTTTAGGATGTGAAAGCTAATGTTTGAAATCATATTATGCGTATGCCAAGGGCAATTTTTGGGTGACTATGTGTAGACATCTATTTTGATGTAACAAGGAACAAATTTTGAGGAAAAGATGAACGGTATCTGATTTTGTTGTATCATTCCTTGCTTGTTGAAATATTTTATTTTGTTTGTAAATGTAATAAGACAATGTTGTAAAGCTTGGAAATAGTTCAAAAAGGAAACAATGTTGTTAATGTTATATCATTACTATTTTGTTTCATTTTTGTTATCGATCTTGTATTGGTAATGCACGGATGAAAAGGGGAAACAGGTAGGCTCATTTGTCATGGCGTTACAGATTTGCACCTGCCAAGTCGTATGAGTTGAATATTCAACTCCAAGAGCTGTAGATTCAACTCCAAGAGTTGTTAGATAAGGGCTTCATTTGCCTTAGTACATTGCCTTGGGGAGCATCGACTCTCTTTGCTAAGAAGAAGGACGGCACTTTACGACTGTGCATCAATTACCGGAAGTTGAACCGAGTAATTGTTAAGAACAAGTACACATTACCTCGTAGAGATGGTTTGTTTGACCAGCTGAAGGGGTCTTGTTGCTTTTCTAAGATTGACTTGAGATCGGGTTATCACCAATTGAGGGTGAAGGAGAAGGATATTCAGAAAACGACATTCTGTATGTGGTATGGCCACTATAAGTTCTTAGTGATGCCTTTTGGGCTAACCAATGCATTGACTTTGATTATGGATTTGATGAATCAAATCTTTTGTGAGTTCTTAGATCGTTTCGTGGTTGTCTTTGTTGATGACATCTTGATCTACTCACTCTCTGAGGAGGAACTCGAGGAGCACTTGCATGTTGTACTTGAGTTACTTAAAGCCCACTGTTTATATGCTAAGTTTGGAAAGTGCAAATTCCGGTTAAAAGAAGTTAGGTTCTTAGGACATGTGGTATCCGGGGAAAGGGTCACAGTAGACTCTTCTAAGATAGAAGTAGAGCAAGATTGGGAACAACCAAAGAATGCCTTTGAGATTTGGAGTTCCTTGGGCTTAGCCGGGTATTACCGACGTTGTGTGAGAGACTTCTCTAGATTGGCTTCACCATTGACTAGATTGACGAGGAATGGGGTAAAGTTTGTGGGAAGTGAGACTTTTGAAATGTCATTTCAAGAGCTTAAGGTTAGACTCGCCACTACTCCAGTATTGATTATTCTGGAGAGGGGTTTGGGTAATTCAGTTTATTGTGATATGTCTCGAGAAGGGTTGGGTAGTGTATTGATGCAAGAGGGGAAAGTGGTAGCATACAATTCGCAACAGTTGAAAACACATGAGAGAAATTTAAATTACTCATGACTTAGAGCTAGCGGTAGTAATTTTTGCCTTGTGACTTAACTTCACAAGTATCTAAGTGTCACGCCCTCAAAATAATAACATTAAACCCATCAATTTAGACATGCATTGACATGAGAGACAAACATCATTCTATTCCACAGAGTAATTTTTTACAAGAAGCATTACATATTAACAACAGAAGCAAATGCCTTATGGGCTTACAACTTTCCAAGCTAACACTTGGTTACAAAGAGGAGAGTACTAACTCAATTATACATTAAGCCCTTGGCTTGAAATTTACATGTAGTACAACAAAAGGTAACAAAACCACAAACGTCTGCCTGCTTCTAGCCTCCCAGGCGATGTCCTTGGAGGTGGCATGCTACCTGTACCTGAAAATGATGTTCCCATATAGGGTGAGCCACAGCCCAATAGAAATACGCTAAACCAACGATGAACAATGACTAAAAGATTAGCAACTAATAGATGGTCAACACTGATACATTCATTTACATCTTACTACAATTCCATGACAATCAAGTCTATGCTACACTTCACTTTCCATTTCTTATTCAACTTTGAGTTTGAAAACAGGGCTCAGTACTCTGGCCTAAACATTTGATGAGATTTTATTTCACCACTAGAACACTTTCGAGATCCAAGGTGGATACACATTTTAGTGTTGTATCAATAACACATAAACTACTTCCAGACTTTGCTTATGATACACATATTGGTGCTGTATCAACTTAACATAGAAACATTTCTATACTTCACATTTGATAACGATATACATTTTAGTGCTATATCAAATCAAACAAACAACACTTCAATTGATAAGCATATGAGCTGTATCATAACTACGATGGGAGAGCATATGAGCTGCATCCCCGGGTCCATCTCCCATCTTCCCATAGCCATTAACCGGTTTAGAGGTACATCCCCCATCTTCCCCTAAACCGTGGAATACATCCCCCATCTCCTCCCATACACAAGCAATGCATATAAGCACAGAATCATATACGCAATCAATCAATACACAAAGTCAATGTATTCCAACAACCGTCCACACATAATGCATATAAACACATTGGTCGTATGCACAATCAATCAATACATAAAGTTAATGTATTCTACCGACCGTCATACTCTATAACACATCCAATTGATTAGTTTTAGTTTGCCTAATCATCATGCATTGTCTACAACAATCAACACTACCCTCCACCGGTAGCCCAAAGCAATTATTTCTAAACAGGAAATAAATGCACAAATGGATAGTATATCAACATTTCAACTAGGTGAGCAATAAAAGATTCAACTACACCCTTTAGTCTCATACATTCCCAATTTCCACATTCTCAATTCAATTTCTCATTTTCTTTAATTAATTATATACATTAATTAATTAAACTCATTAGGGCAAATTACCATAATTCACAAAACAACCCTAAGGTTCAAATTCCATCAATGTTCCAACATTAATCTCGTTTCTCTATGCCTAACATGCATATAGGTTTATATATTTAAAACCCCAACTTTTGTAAAAATTACACGAAGGGCCCAAACTTTCTCAAAATTACCCAACAACACCCAATATATCAAAATGCTAAAATTTAAAGACAAAATCCATAAGGAGGAGTAGGATATCCCTACCTCAAATTCGGAGCCCAAAGGAAGAAGATGACGAAACCCAACGTGCTCCAAAACTCAAAATTTTCGGATCAAAGTAAAGCCCTTGACGATCAACCCAACTTTTGTGAAGACCAAAGATGAGAAAAAATACCCTAGCTAGATCAATATTTAGAGAGAAGTTATGGTTTTAGAGGGAGGAGCTCTCAAATGGCTTTTTGGAAAAGTAAGAGAGAGAAAGGGGTGTGAAAAAGTGAGCCAAAAAGCTTAAGCTCGGATTTAAATAACAGACGCCCCCGCTCGAGCGGCAAAAGCCCCGCTCGAGCATCACTCACAGATCCCCGCTCGAGCGTCCAATCCCACCGCTCGAGCGGCGGATGCACGCTCCCAGAACTTTTGCAGACAGGTCCCCGCTCGAGCGTCCAACACTACACAGGAAATACTGGATGGGTGTATTCCCCGCTCGAGCGCCCAAACTCCCGCTCAAGCGGACAAGAAACAAAAGGGTCCCCGCTCGAGCGGCAAAAGTCCCGCTCGAGCGGACAAGCCAAAAACTGGACAACTAGACTTGGTTCCTAAGCTCAACCAACCTGTTCCAAACCTTCCCAACACAACCAAAGACTCATATACAAAGAGTAAAGGATGCTAACGACATAAATACAATAACCAGCTCCACGGAACTGAGTTCGGAATACAACTGAACAGAAAAGGGCAAAGTGGGATCGCTATACCAAGTGTGAAACTTGTGACTTAACTTCATGCACCGAACAACATCAACTTCAGTGAAGATTTTTAAATATTCTTATTGTCCAAACCTGCAGTGAACTGTCTTAATTTCTTCGAACTAGATACATTTTGGCATAACTTGAAAGCATATACAGTATGCTAGTAAATTGCCAAGAAATGTTTCCATAATTGAATTTATGAATATAATCCAATAGTTCCAACAATCTTATTAGGATGTGTTGGTTAGTTGCAGGATATTCCTTCACGTGCCCATGGGAAATGGTCCATGCTTCATTTGTTCCCATAAACAAAGTGATTGCCTTTTTGGCTAGATATCGACAAGGAATAAAACAAATAAATAAAAAAATTTAGTTTCGAAACTTATTATCACCAGTGTCATCATCAAATATTTTCTAAGATCAAAAAATGTCAAGCTGTTCCCAAAAATTATTTTTGACATTTGTCCAAATCATCTTAACGACTTGTCAAATAGTCATTATTCAGATTCACATTCTTATCACCACTTTCAATCATTCTAACAATCACAATTACCACCCAAGCCATACCCAATTAAGTGAGTAGACCTTGGGTGAGAGTTAACATCAACAAGAAAATGAAGCAACATTTATTAAAGAATCAAACATTAATTCTCCTCCAAAAATAAATACCTTTAACGTCCTCAATTGTACCATGTGACCAACAATACTCATAAGACGATTGACCAGCTCCATCGATATTTTTCCATGGTTCGCTTGCTACAACAACCAAATAATGTATGTTTATATTTAACCCAACAAGTAAAGGGCAAATTTTTTTTTTCTTTAAAGTACACAATGAGAAGTTAACAAAAAGAAAATGTGAGTACAAGACAAACTACGCTAGACCACAAACCAAGGATCATATAATAATAGTCATGTTAACTTTCTAGTACCGCTAGTCTAGCAACTTTGGCCAGCTTTTGCTTTACTTCATGTGGCAACCTCCGCTTGACTGCCTGAGATGAAATATCAGCATCCTGTACTTCCATGGTTGGTGGTCTTGATGATATTTACAAAGAGACACACAATTAATTGATTATGTGATTTATAGTAATGATTCAATGAATAATTACGACTATACACTATAATAGAAAGAAATACGCAAACGTACATTCTGCAACCATCTTCTCCAACTCCTTAATGGCCTTTTCGAGCATCGTACTTTTTAGCCTAACATTTAAACCTTTCTTTCTTTGCATGAGTGGAGCCTTCTGCATGATTTTAGAATACAAAATCAATATTTGCTTGAATTTCAATTACAAGCACAAAATGTAAAAGCCACCAAAAAATTGTTAGGACACAAAGTCACAAAAAAAATTATAATTCATTAGTGGAATTCTTGACAAAATTAATAATTCTATTAATATATATAACCAAAATTTGATGTCATCAGCACAGCATTGATCAGCTGGATCTTGAGAAACTCGGCTACAGTCAAGCAACACTCTTTACTGTTTGAAACAATAAATACATTGAGGTCACTTAGAAAAATCAAATATTGTTGACAAGTACAGGGGAAAAATTAAAATTGATTAGAATTAAACTAATTGCCAAAGCCATCTAGAAATTCCTTCATGTGGCAACACTTTGCACGCATCACATTAATCCACTGATGTAATGCAAAGAGAGAGGAAAAGAGGATTCACAAAGAACTACTCACCACAGTTTGCATGGGATATTTTCCCTCAGAAACATTGAGGTCAGGCCTTTCACGAATGCTGTCTTTTCTCTCCTCTGAACTGATTGATCTAACTCATTGACATTATTCAATAGTTTTCCAGGTTGAGATTTGCTTTGTGTATAAGAACTTTTGCCATGACACCTCTGAACTGAAGGATCGGAGAATTCACCTCCATCTTTCAATTTGTTACCCTGGTACTTAGAAGAGGCCATTCCCGTCTTCTGCTTGTCAATATCCTTTTCCTCTGGTATAGACAAAGAAGCATCACCATTTGGAACTTTTGAAAGAGGAGATGGATCCAATAGAGTTTTTGTTTCAGTAGAGTTCCTTTTAGCACAAATTACAGAAGAATTCATCTGATTCTGAAATTTCATATCTTCATGATGTACACTAGGTAGAACCAGAATGTGAGAGTGACCAATAGTGTTCTTTCCAACCAATGGCACTGATTTCCCAGCCACCTTTTTTCCCACTTTTACATGTTTATTTGGCTTTACATTCTTTTGACTTTACATTTGCATCGTGATTCATAGAGAAAACACGTGTTTCCTCTATGTTCTTGTTTTTTGACCTACATAAAAAGAAGTGCTTGCTTTTTGACCCACTAAAAATCTGTATGAATTGCATGGAAGTCTTATTTTTTAAAATTTCAACTGAAAATTACAGAATTTGGCCTAATTCTTTTCAATTTTGAGAATTGTAATTTGCATTTCAAGTCATGAAACAAATTGGACTTTGAGAAAACTATTGTTGATATTGAAATTGTGAAGTGTAAGACTTCACCTAGAATGAATCCCTAAAGGGATTAAAAAAAAAATTAAAATCATCAATTCCAGCAAAATTATATGACAACAAGAGAAATAATATTCACTGAGATTCTCCGAGAGAGAGGTGTCTCTCTAGTTTGCCATTATTGGAGATTTGCTTAAACTAGTGAAACTTTTTCATGGATCAAAACAACTAGTAGTACTTAACAGAATCATCAAATCTCAGCACCAAAATTAATATTACATTTCAGTGATCGTGTATTCGAACTAGCACATCATAAATCAGCACAACGAAGTGAAATCATCAACACAAACATTACACCGATAAATAAGCATTTTCAAAGAATAAACACGAACAATAGATCAAAAACCAAATCTATGAGACTGAAATCGATTAATCGATCGAACCTGGATGCTGAAATCATAGTGAAGAGAGATGCTATGAGACTCTTCGGGGATGAAATTGTTGCCGACCACAGAAGCAATCAATGAGATCCTATAAACACCCCATTTTTGACCACCCTTAAGACTTGGGTGCTTTATTCCGAACACCCGATGATGAAAGTTACATTGTGCAATCTTTTGAATTCTCAGCGAAGAAATTTGGATTCAAACTCTAATCCCAAACCTTGTGCCCCATTTTGGCCAAACTATTTTAGACCTTAAAACCCTCATTTCAAAATATTTTTTGAAATGCTTCTACGATATTCCAAGGCTCGCATTTTGTTTAAAACATTGCACTTTTCAGTAAACTGAGTAGGGACAAAGTGGAAATAAATGGAAGGGAGGTGAACTCTTTGAAAAATATTTAAAACATCTTATTTATAGGTTTGGAGTTGAAGGAAATAGGAGGGGAGGAGAGAAAACTAGTTTAGGAAGAAGTTGAGCATCAAACCGTTGAGAAAGAATGAGTAGCCTTCACTAAATTAGGCATATCTCTTTGAGCACTTATAATTTAGACGTGAGGCCACCACCATTGGAAAGTATACTTTCGGGGCTTGAATTTCGACTCAAGAATCACCTAAAACCAAGTTCGAATGAGGGAGATATAGTCGTTTGAAATTGGGCCTGAAATGTAGATTTTTGGAGCCGGCCGTGGCTCAGTTAGAGCCGGCCGGATTTCAATGAAAAATAGTGAATTTGTGCCTTTTAGAGCCGGCCTTTCATTTTTGGGTCTGACCGTGTGTTTTGGGGGGCCGGCCGGCTCTCAATAGTGCCGGCTGGCTCTCAATAGCACCAAACAGATAGCTGGAGGGAATTGGATAGCTAGCTTTGTTTGAAGATATTTCTGACCAAATTGGCTCAAATTCTATAAATAGAGCCCCTACATTCAGAATTGGGGGTTAGCAAATTTTCCAAAAGCTTTGAAGAACTAAAAAGATCTCCTTCCATCATCCTTGCTCCTTTGACCTTCAAACCTTCTTTAGCTATACATACACAATACATATACCATTGGAGCTTGTTCTTGAAGCTTTTTGCTAGAATTTCAAACCATATTTCATAAACTTGAGGGTGTTTGGAATCAAGTTTGATCAAAAACCAAAGCTTGCTCTCTTTAAGAGGTATAAGCTTGTCACCTTTTTCCTTGCTTTTATTTCAATCTTTTTCTATCTTTTTCTTGTGTTTTCCTACTGTTTTAGATCCATTCCAAGTGTTGGAACTTGGGGTTGAAGAGCTACCAAAGGTAGAGAGGCTTAACACCCTTTCTTGCATCTTATCCCATAGCTCATATCCTTTATTTTTGCACTCTTTTCTTTGGTTTTCATAGTGATTTTCAGAGTTTAAAAAGGCTAAAAAACATGGTTTAAAAGTCTCAAAAGTGGAGGGGTTAGCCACCTCTCCTTGATTTGGCTTACTACCTTTATATCTCTTGTTTTTGTCTATCTTTTTGTGCTCTTTAAACACACTTTAGCCACTATTTTTGGGCTGTTTTGGGACTGTTCTTGGATTGTTTTGGGGCTGAAATATGTGATTTAAAATTGTAAAAAGTAGAGGGGTTAGCCACCCTTCCTTAGGCTTTGTTCCATAGCTTTTTCTCTACTCTTTTTACTTACTTTCTCTTGCTTTTAGCTACTGGTTTTTTTTTTTTTTTTTTTTTTAACATTTTAGGGGCTATTATGGGCTGTTTAATTCATTAAAATAGTTTTTGCTTTGAATATCATACTTGTTGTGTTATAAGTCCTCATGGCTTCGGTTGTGTAGGCCTTAGACACGGAGTCATTTGAGTTGATAGCTTTATTTACTTAGTTTTCATGCGAAGAGTTTCATTTTAAATAATCAACTTGGCATAATCATTTTTGCACCCTCCCTCTTTTTTTTCTTTTCTTTTGTTCGAGAGCTATTTCAAACAAGTGCTTGTTGTTCAAGGCATGAGAAAGAGATCTATGCTCAATAGCTTAATCTCTACGGAGGTTCATCGTCAATGTATAGTCTCTCTTTCATGCTATGGATCACTTCTCGTTTGACATTTCTTCTCATTTAGTGGACTTGAACATCACTTTCGGACAAATTGATTAAGTAATGGAAAGGACTAATAAAAATTGACCTAAAATCAATGAAACCAACATAAAGAAAATATTTAGAGTTGGTTAGATTCGGTCGGACGTTATGCCGAGTCCATTGTTCCGAGAATTGTCACTTATCATCCCATGATATGTTGATAAGACTTGGTGCATGTCTGCTTCCCTTTTTGAGCCTTCATAATAAGGGGGTGGGGTGGTTTTCCATTGCATTTATTCAGTTTTGTCCAAACGTTTTCGAAATCATCAAGCCTCAAATTGTGCTTGTTGGTGGTTTCGGACTCGAAATCATTCTTTTCTTGAGTTTCCCGTGACAGAGAAGAGCAGAAGGGACAAACAGGGCCTAGAACGGCTTTGTTTGCATTGTTCTCATCTCAGAGCACAAAAACATTTTTGGCATCAAATTAGGGTACGGCTGGCTCTTTTTGGACCCGGCCGGATCTCATTTGGGGTCGGCCGGCTCCCAATGTTTGGTAAACGGAGGCTTTTGGCAGAAACAGAGGGCAGTGGCTGAAGCTGAGGCAGAGTAGTTTGGGCAGACAAAATAGCTTCTAGGCACTGTGCAAGTGATCATTGTGTCTCGTGGTTGATTGGATTAATATTCTCATTAGCATTATTGTAATGATTCTTATTGTTGTAATTATTATAATATCCTTGTTGCAATTATTATTATAATGCCTTTGTTGTAATAAATTAAATAGTTAGCTTAGTGTCCCTTGAATTTGTAATAAGTAGTTAATTAACTTAGCTAGTTAGTTATTTACTTCATTTATTCGAATTTGTAATAATTAGTTTAATCCGGACACTTGGACATTTATTCGGACCCTCTTACGTGAGGGCAAAATATGTAATAACTGCGTATGTCTTCTAACCCCCGTTTCTTTCTCCATTTTATTTACCTGCTTATAATGGTCGCATCATATTTATTTAGCATTCCCATGTTTGCATACACTCGTCTCATGTACATTTAGGTTCGACTCATCATTCTAAATCAATGTCCATTTCAAATCCATTATTTGAAAACGTGATTTATCGCATTTCTTGAATTGGTTCATATACCATGCTTATAGCCGAGCCTATAAAAATTACGTAATGTGTGCGTTACATTAGTCATATCGCATTGTTTAGGAGCATGCATATTCTCTAATTATATAGCTTTATTTGGCTTACCTTGGAGTACAAGGTGAGCACTTATTGTTTAAGCAAACCATATATATGTGATTGTCGCGCATATCGAGCATGCTTTCCATGATGCTATTTGCTTAAATGATATACTTGTTTGAATGCCTGTAGATAAAGGCTAATTGCTTAAATTGGGATAAATTGATTAATGTGCATACAAACTCACCTTTTCCAGTGACGCGTATTAGAACCAGTTTTCAAACAAACATGAAATCTAAGCGTTCCAACTTTTGCAAATGAGTCTATACTTGTGTGCAACACATAGTAATGTTAGCCTAAATAATCAGAACAATAGCATATAATGTACATAAAAATCACATCATGATTAGTAGAGGCCGATCTTTGATCAGGTGTGGGAGGGTGCTCAATTCATGACCTTCCCCTCTCATATCTAAGTTCCCGAGTCGAGACACTTAGGTGATGACGGACTAATGGCCTTCAGCACGAGTCATGAGTTTCCTAAATTTCCCAAAAAAATATTTAGGTGGTGACTCTATAATCTGGCAAAGCAGTCAATTTTTGACATTTGATTCAAACATTGACTTTCCAAAAAGAATTGCTTTGGACTCTTTTTGTGTTTTCACTGTTTTACATTACACTTGTGAAATCAGATTCAGAACAACGGGAGTCCGAACTGTAGGGCTAGTCGTATTCGAAAGGAGCACGAAAAGCAAGCTACAGATTCGTAGAGAAGAACCATTGCATTTGTGAGATAAAAAGAAATTAGGGATTAATTTGAGAGAGAGAGAGAGAGAGAGAGAGAGTGATAAAATAGAACTTGGATTTTTTTTTATTTTTTTTAGATAGTCCTGACTATTGAGTTCAAAAATCAATATATAAAATAAAATAATGTATGGTTTGGGTTTATTAGGCACCAACTAAAAATGTAGGTAAAAATGACTGATCCTTTTACAACCAAATAAATTTGTCTAAAAAAATGTAATAACATAATTAAATATATATATTTTTTAAATTCCTTCATTTTGTCCTTGAAAATATAATTTTTACAAACAAATTATTTTTATCCCTAAAAATTTGTCTTTAAAATCTTAATTTCTTGTAGTGAGTCTTGTGGGAATTCCAATAACTCAAACTAAAATTTCTAATTTTTTTTATATTAAATAATTAAAAAAATCTTCTATAGCTCTCATTCAAGTAATATATATATATATATTTATAAATTTATAACTTTCAAATGGAAAGTATCTATTTATCTATATATATCGATATATTATATAAGGAAAATGAAGTTTCTAACCTACAAGTCTTGTGGGAGCTCCAATATCTTAATCTTAATTTCTAATTTTTTTATTTAAAAAAAAAAAGTTTAGCATTTATTGACTTCTTCCAACCCCCAAGCCTTTTTGACTTCTTCCATATCTACTGCTATACCCTTTGCAACTTCTCCCATACACTATAGTTAGTGATGTGATTATTAAATTATTTTTATAAAAAATCTAAAAAAAATAATTTGTATATTAAAAAAATATCTAAAACAAATATAAATTTTTGTTAAATCTATCTATCTATCTATATATTATATAAGTAAAAGGGGATTCTAACTACAAGTCTTGTGGGAGCCCCAATATCTCAAACTAAAATTTATAATTTTTTGATTTTAAATAATTAAAAAAAAAATCCTCTATAGCTCTCATTCAAGAAAAAATATATATATATTTTTAATATCTCTAAATTTATGACTTTCAAATGAAAAGTATATCAAATATCTAAAATAAAAAATAGAAAGTATACTAATCCATTTCAAAATTCAAATTTGAGGGGCACTAAATATAGAAAGCATTCCATTAATTTAAATTTAAAATTATAATGATTTATCCCATAATATATAAGTTTTAAATAATGATCTATTCTATAATTTATTTATACATCTATATATCTATATTCTATTATAATTGCAAAATATTGTCATTTTAAGGAAAAATTATCGGTAAATCCCAAATTGAAAAATGTTGATCCATTTAGTCCTGTGTTTTTTCTTATGAATCATTTGGTCCTATTTAATTGGCAATGAATATTTTCCTTTGATTTAACATGTGTGGAGTTTACATATTTATCCTTTGGTAGGATTTGGTATGATTCTTTTTGCTGATGTGTAATGATGTAGAGAATAATGTTTTACATTCACAATTAATTGTTGCAACGTGTACATTATGTTACATTGGCACCCTGTACAGTACATACCATCATCACAATACATTATGTGCCCTAAAAACACAAAACCAATGTTTATAACATTACAACCAAAACACATCCAACATACAGATTACCAACAAAAAAACAGAGCATTGTAGAAACATACCACTGAAAGCAACAAATCCCACCTTCATATTAACATTGACCCAAACATCACATTATAGCAACAAATCCCACCATCCCAATGTTCAAATGATTCAACATTACATAACAAATAACATTACCACAACACTATACTCAACTTCCCGCTTCAACCGACAATCCCAAACCAATGTCACACATGTATCAATATCATCAAAACAATCACTAAAATGCAAAACGTAATTGTAAACCAAACAACACCACCAATGAAAACGCAAAACATTTGGCAAAATACATACCTTCTTGTGTTTTCGTCATGTTACGATGTCCCCAAGCTATAAACCTTCACGTTGTGTTGTCACAATCAACAGTATTCATTCAACGACTTATGTTGACAGCATCCACAATCACGGTCACCCAATCGCCGTTCACAGCACCCACATTCACATGCACATCGGCCGAATTGATGTCACATTCGGGGCTAATGTATTAGGGTTTTTCGAATTTAGGAGGTCCTCGCTTCACTCTCGAAAATGTCAACATTACCATTTCATTTCAACTTCTCCGACGTTTTCCAACTTAACATCAATCCCCAGAATCTCACCATTTTTGTAGCTTCAACACTGATCACAAAGGAAATGCAAATGCCCCAATTTCGTAATTTTGCAATATGTGTAATACCATTTACACCCACTACTTTGTAACACACGCACCCAGTACAATAGCCCTAATTGGTAATTTCTGATATAATGGGACCTTTCAGTCTATAAAAAATCTTTCAGGACTAAATGGTTCATAAGTTTGCAATTTAGGATTTATTGGTGCATCACTCTTTCATTAATGTTGAAAGTTGTAATTCTTTTTTCTCATTTTTTTTTATTTTGTTTAGTTTTTTGTTAATACGTGTTACAATATGATTGGTCTATAAATTAATTTTATATTCCTAAAATAAAATTTTAAATTTGGATTCTTACTTAAATTATGTTACTATAATTGGAATGAGATCAATATTCATTATTTAAATTTTGCATCATTTATTAAATTATGAAATAAAATTTCAAATTTAAATTCTTCTTGAAATTATATTATTGCAATTAGAATGAGATTAATATTCACATGTGTCATAATATTATTGGTCTAAATATAATTTGTTTGAACTATGTGTTTAAATTATTAATCACTATTAATTTTTTTTTTCTTTTTTTGTTTTGAATTTTATGAAAAAAATTATATCCTTCTAAACTATAAGGACTCGAGCAATAATTTTTTTTAATATAATTTTTTTTTTTTTTTTTTTGGGGATAAAAGAACAAAAACATAACTTTTTGGTCATGTTTGTTTGGGAGATTAGGGAATGGGATTGGAGTAATAAGGAGGTGGGTCCCACTATAACTTGTTTTGTTGCTTCCTTGTGGAGAGGGATTGCTACTCCAAGTGGCTTGCTAATCCCCCTCAGTAGGGAGATTAACTTGGATGAATTTTGGATATGATTTGGAAAATAGTGAGGGGATTGAGTCTATTTTATATGAAAATTTTATTTATTTTTATTTTTATTTTTTTTGACAAAGTGCACCTGTTTGTTTTAATATTTGTTTTAGTTTTTTTAATATAGAAATAATTTATTTATTTATTTTATATAAAAATAATTTAAGAATCCCATTAGTAACCATCTCCCACACTATCGTCAAAACAAACACACTTTTACTTAATCCCTTCACTAATAATTTTTACATTAACAATCTCTTCACTAACAATCCTCTCACTAACAATTCTATCTAACCTAATCTGCCAAAAACGTGGCCTTTTAGTACTTACCAAACATGGTGTATTTTGTTAGGTTTTTTTTTTTTTTTTTTTAATCTCAATTGTCAATTAAAGAAATTGAAATAAAGAATAAAGATATCTTTAACTCAAATTGTTAAAAATTTACATATGATAAAATAAATTAGAAAGAAATGTTAATTTTTTTATTATTAAAAGTGATAGTTGGTTAAACTTTTTTTTTTTTTTTTTTTAAAAAAAAGAGGGTTATAGGTGATAATTTATTATTATCTAAAATTATTTTTAGATTAAATGAAAATATCATAATAAATTTTCTTCTTACCTTTTTTTATTGAAATATTTTTATTTTGTAAGAAATTTGTTTTTATTCTATTTAATATTTTATTGTAATTTTTAAATTGAAAAGAATTTATAAAAAAATCATATTTAAATTATTTATGCCATTATAAAAAGTAAATTTTTTTAATATCAACTTAGTGGTAGTTTGGAAGTGAAAAATAAGTATAATTTTTTATTTTTTACGAAAATATATATAGAAAAATAAAGATGTGATGTAATCCAAAAAAAATAATTAAGTATAATTTTTTACTTTTTACGAAAAGATATGTAGAAAAGTAAAGATGTGATGCGATTAAAAAAAGATAAAATAATAAAAAAAAGTGAACTCATATGACACTTCCCAAACAATCCTAAAATGTGTATTTTTAAAAATATTTTCAAGAAAAATTCTATTGGAAATCTTAAGTATATTGCTTTTTCTTTTGTTCATTAATATTAAATTTTTAATTAATTTTATTTATTATTAAAAAAATTAATTAGTAAATAATTTATATATATATAATTTTATTTTGGTTTCTTAGGTTATTTAGTGTTTCTGCCCAATTTCACTCAAATTTAATTTGAATTTTTGCACAGGTTCTCACTTAATTAAAAACTAAGTTGTTCAATCTTTAAAAAATTTTAAGCTCGACTTAAGTTTGTTTGGATTGAGCTCACCTAGGTTTGTAATTCTAGCAAGGGGTTAAAAGTTACATTATTAAATTTGTGACAAATTAAAAAATAGTAAATAAATTGTGATAAAATTGTGGGATTTAAATTGTAAATTTCAATCTTCTTTGTTTTCATAATTTGCATACAAAAATTTAACCATTTATATTATTTTATATAAAAATATATTATTAATTTTTTTACATGCCGTGCATAGCACGCGTTACCACTAGTATGCATAATAAAACAGAAAAGGAGAAAGTACAAGAAAAACTTCAAGATTTGACCATAAGTTTTTAGTTTTGATAATTTAAAATTTAGTTTTTATATTTGTTTTTAATCTAAATCATTTAGTTATTTTCATTTAAAATTGATGGAAAAATTATTAAACTCAACATAAAATGATATTTTAAATATTTTAAGTATACCTACATTGAGTTTAATAGTTAAAATATTATTTTTTTCATCAATTTTACTTAATAAAAATAGACAAATAATTTATTATATTGAAAATAAATCAAAAAATTAGAATTTAAATTCATAAAATTAAAAATTCAGAACTTATTTTATTATAAAAATCAAACTTTATACACTACAAGAAAATGCAGAAATGACAACTAAAAAAATTATTTTCGTCACTGAAAGTGCCATTTTCGGCGACTAAAATGGAATTAGTAGCCAAAAGTGAAGACTTTTGGCGACTAAAACAATTTAGTAGCCAAATGTATAGTTATTGGCGACTAAAAATCAATTTAGTAGCCGATTATATGGGTTTTACCGACTAAAGGTTTTTTAGTAACCAACAGTGACGGTTTTTGGCGACTAAAATAATTTAGTAGCCAAAAGTGATGGTTTTGGCGACTAAAAAAACAGTTTGGTCGCCGATTATATGTGTTTTGGCAACTAAAGGTAGTTTGGTCGCTGAAAGTGAAGCTTTTTGGCTACTAAAAAAAATTTAGTAGCTAAAAACAGGCATTTGGCAACTAAAATTCAGTTTAGTAGCCAAAAGGGGACGTTTTTGGCGACTAAAAACAGGTTTAGTCGCCAAAACTGTTTATTTTTAGGCGGAGCTTATTTTTTTAGCGACTGAAAAATAATTAGTAGCCCAAAATTACAGAATTGGCGACTAAATAATGGATTTAGTCGCCAAAAGTGGCCTCAATTTTTTTTTTAGTAAATAATTTATTTTTTACATAAATTATATTGAATAAAAATAATTATATTTATATTTATAGTTTTATATTAATACAGGTCAATATATTATATAAATAATATATATTGCATATATATTTGTGTGGTGTTGTAGTGGCATGGTGGAGGGATTGTGTTGCTAAAGGTTTAGAATGTGGGACAGGTTAGGTTAGTGGTTTGAATCTTAGAAAAAGCAAAAAAGTTGGTTTTTTTTTTTTTTTTTTCCACGGAAGCACCTTTGGCGACTAAAATTATCTGTTGCCAAAAGTCTTTATTTTGGTGACTAAACGGTTTAGTCGGCGATTCAGTGAGTATTGGCGACTAAAGGATTAGTCGCTAAATGTATGATTTTCAAAAGTGTAAATCACTATTGGCAACTAAAACTTTGGTCGCTAAAGACCTATTTTTTGCCGACTAAAAAAGTTTTAGTCGCCAATACCTCCGGCGACCATCTATTCACGACAAAAGCGGCGACTAAAAATTTTAGTTGGGGAAACTAAAAAGTCGACTTTTGGCAACTAAAAATAGACTTTTGGCGACTAAAAATTTAGTCGCCAAAGGTGATTTTTCTTGTAGTGATATATTTTTTGTAATTTTTTCAAAAAAAAAGAAAAAGAAAAAAAGAAGTCAAATCGGTTGGCGGTGTTAATGGACGGACGATTCTTGCCTTGAGGAAGCAGTCACCGCTGACCTTCCAATTCTATTTTAAGAATTTATTTTTTAATAATGTTTGATAGTTCGAATTTTCATGACTCGAATGGTTCGAATATCTTAAAACAACGTCGTTTTGAGATATTCAAGTCATTCGGGTCATACAAATTTGAGCTATCAAGCATTTTTTTTTTAGATACATTAAATAGAATATATTTTAAAATTTAATTTAATTCGACATTAATAACATTTTTATCAAATCGCATTGTTCAAGTGATAAGTTAATCTCAAATTCTCAAAACTAAATAGAATAATTAAATTTTTAACTAAAATTGAATAATTAATTACTGAATTTGACTTGGTAGTCTGAATTTTCATGGCTCGAATGACTCGAATGTCTTAAAACGATGTCGTTTTGGGAGTAAAACGACGTCGTTTTGGGAGTAAAACGACGTCGTTTTGATACATTCGAGCCATTCGGGCCATACAAATTCGAGTTATCAAACATTTTTCTTTATTTTTTAAAATATATTAAATATAATATATTTAAAATTTTAATTTAATTCGACATTTATAACATTTTTATCAAATCACATTGTTCAAGTAATACGTTAATATCAAATTCTCAAAACTAAATAGAATAGTTAAATTTTTTTAACTAAAATTGAATAATTAATTACTCAACTTGACTTGGTTGGATTCATTTATAAGATTTCAAATTTTATGTTATTTTAGGTGACTATAAATGGCTGAAATTACAAATAATGTAATAGTGTTTGAGTTTGGACATGAAGATTAGAGTAAAAAGGACTAATAAATGATCATGTCCCACTTTGAGATTAGCTTATTACTTACCAACAATGATATATTCCTCTAAATTAATGAGCTTTAATAACATAGAAAGTCGAAAAAAAATAAAATAAAATAAATACACATACAAGACACAAATATCGCTATCACAGAATCCACACCCTATTAGAACTCCATTATTAGAGCCCCAAAACATTTTTAATTACTTAAGGAGGTTCATGGAACTGTGGGAACTTGACATTTGTGTTGAAAAGTTCTTCATAGTAGGTAAACATTAGACTCAACATCACAACAGCTAATTGTGTGTCAATATTCCCCACACGCAGGGGCGTAGCTATGTAGGGCCCACGGAGTCACGTGCTCCCAGTTTTGGGATATTTTTTTTAATATAAAGAAAATATTTTAAATAAAAAAAATTATAAAAATATTATTTAAAGTGAAATGTTAATGACATTTTTAAAATTATGAAAATAATAATGGTTATTTTAATTGAAAATGAAGAGACTATAATAGTCATATTATTATCTATGAAAATTTCAATATAATGGTGATGTCTATCATTATTGACATACAAACATAATTAATTTCAATAAATGTATATATTTTATTGAATTATTAGTTACATTTGACATGTAAAATTTATTCTCCATGTGGAGTTTATCCTCTATGTGTTTCTTTCCATTCATAACTAAAATGACTACTATATAAATTATAATCAACCAACACATATTCAATTATAAAAAATTAAAAAAATTAAAAAAATTACAATAGATCATAACTAATATCAAAATGAGTCATAACCAACTATTACTTGATATATAGTCATAACCAAAATAACAACCACAAGAAATTATAACTAAATTATATCTAACACTATAATGTGTTATAAGTAAAGACCACGAAGATCATAATTGCGACATATGATAGAAACTTTTTTTGCGGTATGTTTTCTCTACTAAAATATATATTCTATCTCAACTTATCTTCTTTTTAATTTTTGTACGGGAAAGAAATACACCTTCTCGTATAATCCTGTTGATCAAATCTGCGTTCCTCCGTACGTCGTCGTTCTGCAACCTGAAAACACAAACGTGAGCTGGCCGGCGGGTGTGTGCCGGAAACCTCTCCGATGCCTAAGTCAGCAAACAAGACAAATAGGCAAAAGCTCTGTATATTCAGGAATCAAAATTGTGTTACCTCTCCAAAGGTGATATTGGTGAGCTTTTATAGGTTTCGTGTGGCACAATCCTAGTAGGACTCTTACTCCTCCATGTAGAGTCCTCCTAGGATTCATACTCCTGAGAGATAATGCTTCTCTCAACACCCCCCTCACTGCTTAAACCAAGTGAGATGGTTTTACCACAGCCGAACTACCTTACGAACCGGAGTGACCAACTTATACACTAGTTCGGCCCTGCCTTACTGTCTTCTACCTCGGCTTCCCATACCACGACCGAGCTATCGATAGAAGATACTTGCCGAACTAACTCAGGACAGTCTGGAAGATAACTTCTCTTACTTCGGCTAGAAGACCTAACCGGGCTAACCGCAGCGCCCTCCTGCACCGATATAACAACATTCTTCCTTGACCGGGCTAATCTTGATCGAGATAACTTCCGCGACCGGACTACTTGAATGAGGTCTTTTTACTCTGCTTTTCATACTCCGGCCCACACCGGCCCATTACTTAGCCTGGCCCAATTTACCTGTATAAATTACCCTCACAATTGCCCCTTAATTCCATCTGCGCAGCATGATAGGGATTACCTGTCTATAAACTGAGCTAAAGTTTTAGCTTATCCAGCCGGGCTACAATCCTTTAGCTATTCCGGCCGGGCTAAAAACCTTTTAACTTCTCCAGCCGAGCTAAAAACTATTTAGCTTATCCAGCCGAGCTAAACCTAAGCCGAGCTGTGCACGTCCGGTCAAAACGTCTCTTCAATTTGCAGCAACTGAAACGCTTCCCTTTCCAGTGACACGTGGCAGGCTCTTATTGGCTATTCACAGCTGTAACGCCGCCTTCGTACTCCGTAATTTTTGAACAGTTCCCGCCAGAGGGCTTTTCATCAAAACAAAAAAACCTATTCTCTCTTCAAATCATCCACCAAACTAATCACTCTCTCCTCTCTCACTTCTTCAGCTCTTACTGTTCTTCAACCTCACACCTCTGAAGCTCGTGTTCTTGCTGCCGTTTGCTTCCATCTCATTCTTCTTCCTCTTTACCAAGTAAGTATTACGAATCTGTTTCTCGTTTTTCCTTTGTTTCCTATACTCTGTTTTGTGTGTTTTTGCAAAACACTTTTTATGCTCAGCTTCGTGTGGTTTCTGTAAAAAACTTCATAATAACCTCATGAACTTCAAAAAATAGCTAATAGAAAACTTATTTGATCCACAATCACGTCCAACCGAACTAGGAAACTGTTTTTGCTATATACAGATTTAGGCAGACTAGAACCGAACTAGAACTTGTGCATACAACAGTAGTTTCAATAGGTCACCATCTGATTCACAGAAGCGAAAATAAAAACGCATCGAACTAGAAATCTTGGCCCACGACCGAGCTGAGCCTTCGGGGGCTAAGCCAGCTTTCTCAGTTTCTAAATCGAACTCAGAAAGCTGCCCCTCGATGCCCAACCGGAGTAACAAACCCATAAGTAGAACCGGGATAACCAAACATCTTGCCGAGCCGAGATAACAAGTACTTTGTTGAAACCGAGGTAGATCCTGTAGTGCCCTGTGTAGCCGAGATAACAAGCACTTTTCTTGCTTTGTTTTGTAGCACGGTCAATGATCTGTGCTTAACCCCTTTATTCTTCCACTTTGCAGACTTACGTTGCCCAGGCACTCCCTCTGTGCGCTCAACCGAGCTTCTGAGCACAACTTCTCAGCCGAACTAATTTATTCATAAGTTATACAATAAATGGGGAAGTATAGGTTTTTGGTAGAAACCCCTGGAGGACTAGCCGAATTCCGTAAGGATTACAATATTCCGGACGATGTCCAACTTGTCTTAGCCGAAAAAGACGTTACACCATGGGGGAATAAGGGCTTTGTCCCTTTTACCCTTCTCTCAATAATCGAGACCGGACTAAGATTTCCAGTCCAACCATTAATTTGCGAGTTTCTTAGGCAAACCAGACTATGCCCAACCCAGCTCTCCACCAACTCTTACCGAATCATAATGGGAATAGCCGCACTAAACCAACAAGAAGGACTCAACCTCGGTTTAGCCGAAATACTCCACCAATACTCCATAGGTTCCAAAGAAGAGGGCTGGGTTTATTATTTAAGAATACACCGCAACCGAGAGAAAATAATAACAGATACGCTGGATAAAGACTTGAATGACGATGATTTTTTCTGGGTGTCTGGGAATTATGAAGACCATCAAGCCCGGATTCCTGGCCGAAGAATAAACTGGAAAAAAGGAGACCCCGATATAACTATTTCGGTTTTCTATCTTGTTTCTCTTTTACTTCGGTTTTCCGCCCTTGAACCGATCTAACAGTTGAACTCTTTTCTGCAGATTCAGCGCATCTACACTCCCTCTACAGCTACCCCAACCTCAATACCCTCCGCACCGCACTACGGGTTAAAGAAAGAAGTTGGGCCAAGCTTCTAAATTTCGAACTGACCTACAGATACAGCGGTCGCCGAAAAGGGAGAGTGACCGACTTCCTTCTTGAAGACGCACCGGAACTAGACCCAAGCTTGCCCCAGATAAACCTAATTCCTCTCACAGCCGAACAAGAAATGGCAAAAAGGAGCAGGCTGAAGGCCCTGTTAACCGCAACAACTCTAGCCGATGTACCACCAACCGGTCAAACCACTGAGACCGTGGTGGCCCTCCCATCTCAACGGCCGTCGTCATCTCGCCCAAGCAAACGTGCCCGGACTAGCCAAACCGAGCAATGACTTGTGGATGAGACTGTTCTGCCACCAAGCCCTCCTCCAAGCCCCCAACAAAGCCCTCAACCGGAGAACTCCGACCGTGCTGGCTCTTCAAAATGGGTTCCCGATCTCACCTTCAACGACCGAGATATACTGGCTTCGGATTCGGTTGTCGCTGAGAAGGACCACTTGATGGCTTTCAATCTAACCAAGAGTGTGTGCCTTCCAAAAGACATGGAGCACCACTCCAAGCAGCTGAATACTAAGCTGAAGTCCATCCGGTCTTCAACTAAGTCAATGATCCTGGTAAATACCACTGTCCTGTCTATCTAATTTTTCCAACTTTCATTTCAACTCAAGGGAAGTCTGTATTTTGCCAGGCCATTCAGAAAAACAACCTCACTCACAGGAGAGTGCTAGAGCTCAGAAAAAATACAAGGCAGGCCATGGCAGAGGCCGAAGCAAAAACGGCCGAGCTTGAAGAGGCCAGAAAACAATTGGCCGAGCTGCGATCCGAAAACGGCCAACTGACCGGACTGGTTAGTTCGGCTGAAGCCGAAAAGCAGAAGGTTGCCACTAAGGCAAAAGACAAGTACCTGCGCTTGCTGGCAAAAATTGAAAAGAAGAAAGACGCCGAGATAGCCCAACTGAAGGCGGTCGTGAAGAAAGCTGAAAAACGAGGTTTTAAGAAGGCAGAGGACGCGTACACCCTCCAATGTGATGCCGCCAAGGATCTGTTCTTCAAATGCGGCTGGAGGAGTGCTGTGGAGTAGCTCGGTTGTACACCCGACACCGAGGTCTTCAATGCTTCACAGTATTCCATTCCGGCTTCACTGGCGCAGTACGCTGCCGATCTCCAAAAGCAATTCCTGGGAGGGTCTGACAACGATGAAGATGATGATGATGAGGATAATGAACCAACTATTACTCCGGCCATCCATGAGCAACCC
Source organism: Camellia granthamiana (assembly GCA_036172215.1). Taxonomy (NCBI): domain Eukaryota; kingdom Viridiplantae; phylum Streptophyta; class Magnoliopsida; order Ericales; family Theaceae; genus Camellia; species Camellia granthamiana. The sequence goes on along the minus strand of CM069905.1, from coordinate 107,981,253 downwards.
AACGATCAGACAGTTCGGTTGGAGCTGGCAGTTGAAGACCTGACTGATGGGCTGCAGACTGACAACACGCAGCCAATTGGTACTGAGGTTCATGCCGAAACCGAGCTCCTACCTCAAACCGTGCTCCAGCCTGAAACCGAACTTCGAGAAAATGCTGATGCAGAATTTGATGCCGAACTTGATGATCTTTTCAACTGATTTTCTTCTTTCTTTTGTTTTGAATTTGTAACCGAGCTGCGGCCCCTCAGTTGTATTTGCTTTTCACTTTAATGAAAAAATCTTCTTCTGTGCCAACTCTTATTCCGGTTGTGTATGTATGCTTGCACTTGTAACGAATTTTCCATGAACTTATTTTGTTCAACTGTGATCTCTGTTTGAATGCTTGCTTTCTGACTGCTATTTGAAATATTTTTGGGCCGGTATACCGTATTCCGGTTTTAGCTTTCTAACTTAATAGCCAACCACTCTTCAGCCATGAACTTACTTTGGCTGAAGAGTACAAAAAGTTGGTTTAATCCAGCCAACCACTCTTCAGCCATAAACTTACTTCGGCCGAAGAGTAACAAGAGTTGGTTTAATCCAGCCAACAACTCTTCAGCCATGAACTTACTTCGGCTGAAGAGTACAAAAAGTTGGTTTAATCCAGCCAACAACTCTTCAGCCATGAACTTACTTCGGCTAAAGAGTACAAAAAGTTGGTTTAATCCAGCCAACCACTCTTCAGCCATAAACTTACTTCAGCTGAAGGGTACGAAAAGTTGGTTTAATCCAGCCAACCACTCTTCAGCCTTAAACTTACTTCGGCTGAAGAGTAACAAGAGTTGGTTTAATCCAGCCAACCACTCTTCAGCCTTAAACTTACTTCGGCTGAAGAGTACAAAGAGTTGGTTTAATCCAGCCAACTACTCTTCAGCCTTAAACTTACTTCGGCTGAAGAGTACAAAGAGTTGGTTTAATCCAGCCAACTACTCTTCAGCCTTAAACTTACTTCGGCTGAAGAGTACAAAGAGTTGGTTTAATCCGGCCAACCACTCTTCAGCCTTAAACTTACTTCGGCTGAAGAGTAACAAGAGTTGGTTTAATCCGGCCAACCACTCTTCAGCCTTAAACTTACTTCGGCTGAAGAGTAACAGGAGTTGGTTTAATCCAGCCAACCTCTAAGTTGGTTTTTTCCAGCCAATTTAGAATAAAGTGTTTGGTTATTCCGACCAAACGTCCTGCAGCCTGGATCCTTATCCTGGGCTTAGGAAGGTTCATAGTTGGTTATTCCGGCCAACTATGTTTACAATGCTCCTAACTCACTAAAGTTACCTTCTACTGAAAATAATTATGCTGAAAATAATCGGCTTGTTTTATTGAGAAAGTAAAAGATTACACAAAAAGAAAAAAGCTAAAAATAAAATAACTTAAGATTGGCAGTGTTCCACGGCCTAGGAATTGCTTTGCCGTCCTTATCTTCCAAGTGGTATGCCCCTTTGCCTGCTAATCTGACCACTTTGTAAGGTCCTTCCCAATTAGGCCCCAACTTGCCATCTCCTGGAACCAAGGTGTTTCCCATCACTTTGCGTAGTACCCAATCTTCGATCTTGAACTGCCTTGGATGCACTGTTTTGTTATACTTTTTGGACAATTCTTGTTGGTAGGCGGCGATGTGAACCAATGCTCTGTCTCTTCTTTCTTCTGCAAGGTCAAGCTCTAATGCTATGGCTTCGCCATTTAAGTCTGGATCAAAGTTCTCGCTCCGAATTGTGGGGAGGCCGACTTCCAGTGGGATTACTGCCTCCATGCCATAAGCTAAGGAGAATGGTGTTTCTCCTGTCGATCGCCGAGGTGTGGTGCGGTAAGCCCATAAAACATGAGGGAGTTCCTCTGCCCACTTGCCTTTGGCTTTCTCTAATCTTTTCTTCAGTCCATCCAAGACTACCCTGTTGGAAGCTTCAGCCTGACCATTTGCTTGGGGATATGCCGGTGTAGAATTGTAGAACTCTATCTTGTATTCTTCACAAAAGCCTCTGAAAATTCTGCCGTCGAATTGAGTGCCGTTGTCTGAGATTAATGCCTTTGGTATGCCAAATCGAGTGATGATATTCTGCCAAACAAACTTCTTTACATCTTTTTCCTTGATTGAGGCCAAGGCTTCTGCTTCCACCCACTTTGTGAAGTAGTTGGTTGTTGCAAGGAAGAACTTCCTGTTGCCTGGTGCTATTGGAAGTGGACTTACTATGTCTAATCCCCACATTGCGAAGGGCCATGGACTAGTTAGAGGTAGAAGTTCTCTGGCGGGTTGATGTATTTGGTGTGCGAATTTTTGACACTTTTCGCACTTTTTAACGTACTTCTCAGAGTCTGCCTGCATGTATGGCCACCAATATCCTTGTGAAATTGCTCGGTATGCCAATGATCTTCCTCCTTGATGGCTGCCGCATACACCCTCATGTATTTCGTATAAGAACGCCTCTACTTTGCTAGGATGAACACACTTTAAGTAAGGTCCTGAGAACGATTTCTTGTATAATGCCAAGGATGGAGAAAGCCAAAATCGCTGCGACTTCGCTCTTATTCTGTTGGCTTCTTTCTTCTCTTCTGGTAGGGTGCCATCTTTCAGGAACAATATGATGAGATCCATCCAAGAGGGGCCTAGATCGGCGCAGCATACCTCTTCTACTTCTGGGTCTTCGATGCTTGGTCTAGGCAGGTAGTCGATCAGTAGTGGATGAGGGATGGAGGTATCTGCCATTGAGGCGAAGCCTGCGAGTTCGTCCGCTCTGCTGTTTTCCTCCCTGCCGATCTGTTCTATCCTTACCACTTCAAATTTCTTTATCTCTGTTCTGACCAGTTCTTGGTATTTAGCCATCCTATCATCCTTTGCTTCGTAGTCGCCAGATATTTGGTTTACCACCAGGTGTGAGTCGCTGTAAACCATTAGCTCGGTGGCCTTCATGTAGAGTGCTGACTTAAGTCCTGCAAGAAGCGCTTCATACTCCGCCTCGTTGTTTGATGCTGGGAAGCCAAGGTTGATTGCCTGCTCCACTACTAGGCCGTCTGGAGAGATGAGGACTATGCCAAGTCCTGCTCCATGCCGGTTGGATGCTCCATCCACGAAGAGCTTTCACATCTCTCCGACGAACAACTTCCAGCAAGTGGAGGGGTCTGATGATGCCTTGGGATCTTCCATGTTGCTGGTGTCTTCTACAAGGTCCATGCTTGCTGTCTGCCCCTTGCTTTATGGTTGTACCAAGTCTTGTTTTGTTAGTGAGTTTTGACTTGGTGTAGCATGGTCCGCTTCTTCTTTCCTTGCCTCGCTTTGGTCTGCCTTGGCGTCTGGCTGAGTATCCTATGCTAGGGGTTGCGCTATTCCGACGTCAACTTCCATCCCTAGTTCGGTTGTTTCAGTTAGGTCAACTGGGTAGATATGATGGCTTCCTGGTGTGAATTCTGCGACAAAATCTGCCAATGCTTGAGCTTTTATTGCGGTCCTGGGTTGGAACTTAATGTCGTATTGTCCCAACTCTACTGCCCACTTCAGAATTCGCCCAGAAAAATTCGCCCTTTCAAATAAAGCCTTTAATGGTAAGGCTGTGAGAACGACTATGGTGTGGGCGTGAAAGTAATACGACAATTTCCTTGAGGCCATCATCAAGGCCAATGCTAGTTTCTCCAGTGGCAAGTACCTTGTTTCGGCGCCCAGTAATGTCTTGCTAACATAGTATATGGGCAGGTGTTGAATTCCTTCTGCACGGACCAACACCGCGCTAATTGCGTGCTGTGAAACTGCCAGGTATAAGAAGAGTTCTTCTCTAGGGATTGGGGTTACAAGTAGTGGTGGAGAAGACATGTACTCCTTCAAGCTTTCCAGAGCTCGATCGCATTCGTCGTCCCACTCAAACTTGGCCTTTAGAGCATGGAAGAATGGTCGTAGTCTGTCTGACGACCGGCTTATGAACCGATTGAGCGCGGCTGCCATGCCGGTGAGATGCTGCACTTCTTTTATCGAGTTTGGTCTCTCCAGATCCTGAATAGCCTTGATCTGAGATGGGTCCGCCTCAATACCTCGGTTGGTTACCAGGAAGCCCAGGAATTTGCCAGATCCTACTCCGAATGCACACTTCGACGCGTTGAGGCGTAACTTGTGCTTTTTCAGGATCTCAAACATCTCGCCTAGGTCCTTGAGATGGTCATTCTCATCCTTGCTCTTTACCACCATATCGTCGATGTAAGCCTCCATTGTTCTGCCTAACAACGGCTCAAACATCTTGGTGACCATCCGTTGGAATGTCGTCCCTGCGTTCTTCAGGCCAAAGGGCATGACCTTGTAACAGTACAATCCTCTTGGAGTTGTGAAGGATGTGACCTCCTGGTCTGGTTCATGCATGGCGATCTGGTGGTAGCCTCTGTAAGCATCCAGAAAGCTAAGCCGGTTGTGCCCTGCCGTCAAGTCTACCAGTTGATCTATCCGTGGTAGAGGAAAGCTGTCTTTTGGGCACGCCTTGTTAACTGTTTTGTAGTCGACGCAGACTCGCCACTTGTCATTCTTCTTTGGTACTACGACTGTGTTGGAGATCCATCTTGGGTAGTGTACCTCTCTGATTGCTCCTGCCTCCAGCAGGTTTCCTACTTCTTCCGCCACTATTTCGGCATGGTGGAGTGCCGATCTGCGCGTGCGCTGAATGATTGGTCTGGCGGATGGGTGGACATTGAGTTAGTGACAGATGAAGTTGGGATCAATGCTTGGCATGTCGTAAGGTGTCCAGGCGAATACTTCGATGTTAGAGGTCAAAAATTCCAAGACCTCTAATCTCTCAGTGCTGGACAACAACGAACCGAGTAAAAAGAACTTATCCGGGTTCTTTTCATCTATTCTTACCTCTACCAAGTCCTCCACCGCTTTCTGGCTAGCCGCTTTGCCAACCTCTGCGAATAGTTCATTACTCTCGGGCTCTTCCACCGAATGAACATATCCTTTGGCAGCGCGGCTGCCATTCACCGTGACAAAGCACTGCTTCGACATGATCTGGTCTCCATAGACTTCTTCTATTACTCCGGTGTCATTGGGGAACCGCATTACTTGGTGGTAGGATGACGCCACCGATCGCATGGCATGCAGCCATGTTCTGCCCAAGATGATGTTGTAAGTGGAGGGGACCTTCAACACCCAGAACTCCACTTGTTTCGTCACACTCCCTGCTCTAACTGGGAGGATTATTTTGCCGACGGGCCATTCTGGCATAGAGTTGAATCCAATCAGGGGAGATACAGCAGGTGCCAAGTCTTTATCCTGCAACTTCAATTGTTTAAATGTTTCGTAGTACATTATTTCACATGAACTACCCTGGTCGATCAGAATCCGCTTGACGTCAAAATCCTTGACTCGGAGAGTGACAACCAGAGCATCATTGTGAGGGCAATATATCCTGTCCAAGTCTTTGTCTGAAAAAGACATGACGTTTGTAGCCTCGGTCTTCCCCCTCTTAACTGTAGGCTGGGCACTTAGCACCTCTCTTAAGTGTTCAGCCTTTTTGATTGATCCTCTAAGCTTGCATACACGCTCAGGTTCAAAGACTCCATGTATCACGTTGATAATGCCTTGAGGTGGGGCGTCGATCGGCATCCCATTGGGGTTATTATGATCTTGGGGGGCTGGTTGTGTCCCTCCTTCAATGTATTTGTCCAAGTGACCTGCTGCCACCAATTCTTCCAAGTGCTGTCTCAATGGTGTGCAGTTCTCAGTGCGGTACCCCTTTTCTTTATGGAAGGTGCACCGTGATCTGTCGTCGTAATCCTTCTTCACACATACATAGGGGTAATTTGGAAAGTCAGTTAAAAATCAAAATTCATCTTTTAATTTATTTTGAATTATATTGCTTCTCAAATTTTATATATATATTTTTAAAAAAATTAAATAATTAATTTTTAGGAAGACTTATTTATAAGTCATTTTTTAGACACTTATGGTAGACTACATCTTGTGTAATTTTTATAGAGTCTCAAGTCTTATTCAGATATGAATATATTCCACAAAATCCTCATAAACGTAACGTGACGTGACACTTACATAAACGTAACGTAACGTGTCACATTACGTTTTACAAACTTAATGAGTTTCTATTTTTTTAAATTGAATGTGAAAATGTTACTGATTTATGTTGGTGTCACGTTACGTTTCATATAAATATGATCTATGGTAACATTCAATTTCCTTTATAGGAAATTGAATGTTGCCATAAATCATACATGTCACGTTACGTTTATGTAGGTGTTACGTTACGTTACATTTTATGTAGATATGATCTATGACAACATTCAATTTTCTATAGGAAATTGAATGTTACCATAGATCATAGGTGTCACGTTACGTTTATGTAAGTGTCACGTTACGTTACGTTTATGTAGATATGATCTATGGTAACGTGCAATTTCTTATCATAAACGTAATGTAACGCGACACCTACATAAATGTAACGTGACACCTATAATCTATGGTGACATTCAATTTCCTATATATGGTTTTACTATTATTTATGATATTAACAACTAATATTGAGAGTAAATGTGTCAACAAACTTTCCACAAGACTTATGGGAACATAAGTTTTTTAGTAGGACCATATGTAGCATAAGTCTCCCTAATATGACTTATAAATAATTTTTCTTAATTTTTAACTATCTTTTCAAAACATCCCATAAAGTATAGATAATGAAAATTTGACAATCAATCTCATCATGATTTTTTTGACTAACGACTCTTTTTTTTAAAATAAAAAAATAGGATAAATTATAAATACACTTTTTGAGATTTATTTAAATTATAAATTATCTCTCGTGATTATAAAAATTACATTATGCCCCCTAAGATTTTTAATTTCATAATAAAAAAGTCATTTTATTAATAAATTATCAAGTTAATTAACAGTTTTTAATAATGTTAAAATTTTATTTCAATTAATAATTCAAATAATTTTATTATTGTATAGGTGAACAGTTATAAATTTCATTTTTTTAATTAATTTTGTTAAATAAAAAATTCTGACAGAAAGATAGTTATAATTTTTCAAACCAAAGAAGGCAATTAATTTTTTAAACAAATTTTAAGAGATATATTTGTAATTTGTCATAAAAGGAAAAATATTGAGGCCTCGAAACTTGAGGTACGAATTTGCCTCGAGTTGTTGTTGTTTTTTTTTTTTTTTTAAGTTGTGCTGGTTTGGTTGTTTTCTTTTTAAATTTTTTTTTTTATTTGTTGAGTTGTGTTGTTGTGATTGTTTTTATTTATTTATTTATTGGGCTATTACTTTTTTTTTTTGAGATTTAAGATTTTAATATTTAAAATTTAAAATTTAAAATTTAAGGATTTAGGGTACACATAACTACCCTTCATCCCCTTTCCCCTTAAAAAAAAAAAAAAAAAAAGAAAAAAGAAAACAAAAAAAAAAACCAAATCGACATACGAAAAAAAACAACCAAAAAAAACCGACGAAGACGACAACAACAACATTTGAGCAAATTCGCGCCTCAAGTTTTGAGGCCCTTAGCATAAGATGGGACTTAACCTACCTACCCACCCACGCTGCTCTGGTGATGAAAGTCGTAAAGTAGAATTGATTTCACATCTTTTCATTTTTTGTCAAAAATAATTTGAAAAAAAAAAAAAAAAAAAAAAAACCTTTTAAATTTTTAAAAAAATTTTAGATTACGTTTGGTAAAACTTTCTAAATATGATTTGAAAATAAGAGCTATATTTTAAGTTTGTAAGTTTTAGAATTATGATTTGAGTGTCAAAAATTTATTTGGTAAAAGAGTTTTGAATTGAGTGGAAAATTTTTGATGTACCATATGATATTTAATACAAAAACTTACAACTCATAACCAAACATACAACTCAAAATTCTATTAAAGCATATAAAAAATTCGAAAAATATTTTTTTCGAATTTATAAAAATTAACATATGTCAATTGCAAAAAAAAAAATAAAAATAAAATTACATTGTTTCGGTCAACCGATCGGACTACCAGTAGGACGTCCGGTAGGACATCCGGTGGGACAACCGGTTAAGCCAAATTTGAAAAAAAATTAAAATTAAAAATCGCGCCTCACACAGAGTTTTTTGTAAATTTTTCTAAATGTTGTGGAAATGTGATTTGAGAATATACTATCCAAACAGCATATTGAAATGTGGGGGGTAGAATCATAGTTTGGAAATCATTCCAAATACAGCTCTACTTTTTATTTTTCGTGTTTTTTTGTTTTTACTATTTTTTTTAATATTTTAAGCAATTTTTTTACTTTTTAGACACACTCAACATAAATACACCTAAAAAGTAAAAAAATTGTAAAATTTTTTTTTTAAAATTCACTAAGTACCAAAAATACAAAAAAAAATATGAATTCAGTACATTTTTTGTATTTTTATGTATTTATTAATTTTTAAAAATATTTTTCACAAATTTTTTACTTTTTAGATACATCTAAGTAAGGTGTATCTAAAAAAGTAAAAAAATGTTTAAAATTTAAAAAATATTTAATAAAAATAAAAAAATACGAAAATAAAAAATTCAATTTTTAAAAAACTTAATCCATGCTTCTTGAAATGTGGTTTTTATTAAAAAACAAAATTCTAAAAAATAATTCACCAAAAATCATAGCATAGAATTAGAACTTATTTTAGAATTCTGAAGTTAGAGTTTTTTAAAAATTGAATTTTTTCAAAAATTGAATTTTTTTAAAAAACAAAATTCTAAAAAATAATTCACCAAAAAACAAAATTCACCAAAAATAATTCACCAAAAATCTTTTCCTTTCTCATCTGCGTGACATTCACTGAGCAAGGATCCTCGGCCGCCCTTTTCGGCGGCCGTCCTGGCAGCCCCCCAAAACGACGTCGTTTTGGGGGTTTTTTCCCTTTTTTTTTTTTTTTTTTCTTTTCTTCTTCCTTGTTTGAACAGATCAGAACCAGAGGGGAGGGAGGGGAAGAAGAGAGAGAGGGGGAGGGGAGGGGAAGAAGAGGAAGTCGCCGGTGGGCCGGACTGGAGGGGGCCATAACCAGTGGGGGAGGAGGAGGAGGAGGAGGAGGCGGAGGCGGAGGAGACGGCGGTGCGGCGGTGCTGCGACGAGCTGAATCGGGCGACGATCGGACTGCTGCGACGGCCGACGGCGAGGTGACGAGCTGCGACGGCGACGATCGGACCTCCCCCTCCCTCCTCCCTCTTCTCCCCCTCCCCTCCCCTCCCCTCCGCTCTGCTCTGGTTTCTGAAGCAAGAACGACGAAGAAGAAAGGAAAAAAAAAAAAAAAACCCCAAAACGACGTCGTTTTGGGGGGCTGCCGGGTAGGGCTGCCGGGTAGGGCGGCCGATGATCCAAATTCGACATTCACCTTCAACTTTCTTAATTTGTGTCGTTTTCTTACGTTGGAAAACGTTTTTCAGAAAATACTTTCTACATTTTTTAGTATTTAGTACAATTGAAAACAAAAATCGATAGAAAATATTTTTTATGCTCAATGAAAAGTAAACATAATTGAGTGGAAAATATATTTTACTTTTAAAAGACAAAAACAAGTTTTTCGAACTAAATTTTTATCAATACCACCTCCACCATGACACTACCACCACTATCACCTCCACCCTGTGACTACCACCATCACCAACACTATTACCGTTGCCATCACCACCACCCCAACTCCTCCACCACCACCACCACCACCTCCACTAAATGGCGACTTTAGAAATTTTTTTAGTAGAATAAACTTTCAATTGTATTCGATAATGTATCATTTTTTTGAAAAAATTATAAAGACGATAGTGTAAATTACCCTCTTATTTTTTATGAAAGATAAAAACCTTCCAAGTTGTTCTGTTTGATTTTGAGTTTTTGAATTTTTAGTTTTTCATATTTTGTTGTCTTTAATAAATAAATTAAAAAAATTATATTTTAGACAAAAAATTTATTTTTTGTATACGCACTTAATCTAAATATACTAAAAAATTAAAATATTTTTTTGAAGAAATTTAAAAAGAAATCAACAAATACAAAAATAAAATGTATATATATACTAAATTTTTGAATTTAATAAAAATTTTCAAATATTAAAAAATAATAATAATAATTAAAATATTTAATTAAGTCTATTTAGATTAGCGAATTTACTTTAAAATAAGTCTATTATTAAAAAATAATAATAATAGTAATTGAAATTCCAAATTTTTTTAAAATAATAATAATAATAATAGTAATTGAAATTCCAAAAATAATAATAATAATAAAATAAGTCTATTATTTAATTAAGTCTATTATTAAAAACTAATAATAATAGTAAAAAATTTTAAATATTAATTTTTTAAGTCTATTTAGATTAGCGAATTTACTTTAAAATAATAATAATTAAAATATTAAAAATATTAATTGAAATTCCAAAAGCTGCAAGAGGCTGATTGATTCATAGAAAAGCAGAGTCAAAGTCTTCTTATTCACTTCTTGTGTTTGATTTATGTTTGCATAGTAGATTTTGGGATAAAAAGTACGAAAATTTATTTGGTTTATGGTTTTTTAGTTTTGAAAAATTATTTTGGGAAAAGAGTTTTAAAAAAAGTGATTGATTTGATATATATGAGAGAGAAAGTGATTTTAGAAAGTAGACAACCAAACAAAATTTTGAGATTTTTTTTAAAAAATTTGTTTAGTTTAATTATTCTTGAAAATTTATTTATAGAGAATTTTTCCCAATAATTTTTTCTGAAAAAACAAACCAAACAAGAATTTTTCTCAAAAATTTTGAGTCAAAGTCTTCTTGACTTGGAATCCAATTGGATATGGATGGATATTTGTCTGTCTTGTTTTGTGTTTTTTTTTTCTTCAACATTTTAGGAAGTTTTATTTGGTAATAAAATTTTAATGTATGAAAGTGCACCACTTGAAAAGATCGCCTTCCATCGATCAGCTCGAAAACTTAACATCTCACTCATCTTTTTATTTATTTTTAAAATTTTTACCAAAATTCATGATACAAAAATATAGTTTAAAGGATTTGTCAAACTGAAGCTAATAGGTACCCCAAGTGACAATCTGGTGCAACCTATCCACAAAAATAATTTCCAGGAGATGAAAAACAAACAATTCCACTTTCCATCTCAATACAGTGGAATCAAGTTGATTTAAATGTGAAGTTCATGAGTTTAGACCCAAAAAAAAATGGTGAGGACAAATTTGCATGACGAAAAAAACAAAAAAAAAGGAGAAATTATAAAATATATATATATATTGAAGATTTGATCATTGTAACAAAATAAATTTTAAAATTTTTAATTTTTATCATACCTTTTAATTTATTTTCAATATAAGTTATTCGTCTATTTTTATTAAGTAAAACTAATGAAAAAAATATATTTTACTTATTAAATTTAATGTAGGTATACATAACATATCTAAAACACTATTTTAATTGAGTATAGTAACTAAATTTTATTTTCTTTTTTCCATTAGTTTTTACTAACAAAAATAAATAAATGGTTTAGATTAAAAACAAATTAAAAGATTAGAATTCAAATTGACAAAATTAAAAATTCGTAAGTTATTTTTTGTACACATAAAATTTATATATATATTTATGTTAGATCGTTGTGTCTGAGTAGAGGAGGGGTTCGGAATTAGGGTACAGAGAAGGGACAGTTGATCCTCAACCCTCAAGTAAAGTCTCAAGTAGGATGGAAAGGCCTAGCAATTGGGTATTCTGTGTTCTGTGTTTCAATTGCGAAAAGATGCCTTTCCTTTATCCTAATTGATTTTGGTTCCCACTTCTTTGAGTTGTTTCGTTGAACTGAGAAATTTCAAAGTTTTTACAAAATTGACAAGTTTGTCAACTTTCATAAAATTTCACAGTTATTGTTCAAAAACGTGACGGCCTTGTTTGGTTTGACTTTAAGAGATAAGTTTTCAAAAAATATTTTAGGAAGAGAGTTTAGAAATTTTTTTAGTTTGTTTGGTTGCATATCTTAAAAATTGTTTTGGAGTTTGGGATGATTTGATATTTTGTTGTAATTGAATAGATGTATGTAAGAGAAAAAGTGATTGAAAAAGAGAGAGGGGAGAGGAAAAGTGATTGATTGATGTGTAAGGGAAAGAATGATTTTGGAAATTTTTTGAGAAAAATTACAAACTAAACAAAAGTTTCAAAATTTTTCTCCAAAATCTTTTTCCCAAAGCCAAACCAAATTGATCCGTGATGAAATAATTTCGTCACCACCTTCGTCATCAATTCGTCGTCACTAAAAGTACCTGGTGATAAAAATTTATTTTGTCACCTATTATTGGTATTTGGTGACAAAATATTTCGTCACTAAATGTTAAATATTTTGTCACCTATAACATCCATTTCGTCACTAGAATTAAATAAAATTTTATTCTATTTTTTTGGATCACGAAATATTTCGTCATTAAAAATAGTGATAAAATTTTTAGTGACGAAAATATCGTCACCAAAAGATGCAAAAAAAAAAAAGGACCCTTTAGTGACGAAAATTTTTGTCAACAAATATTTCAAGTTAGTAATAAAATGCTAGACATCTGCGACAAAATTATTTGTTCGGATTAAAAGTTTTAGCGACAAATTTTTTTTTCTTCAACAATATTAAATCAATTTTAAAAATTGGAGGAAGGGGAGAGGTATATTTGCAATTTATATATATATTTTTTCAATAAACAATCCCCGTGTATTTTAATAATCTATTCAATAAAATATCTAGTACAAATCAATATAAAATTAAACTGTTCATTTCATAAAACAACACAAACAAAATACATGTCTTATAGTATCAAGAAATTAATATATAACATCCAAACTATAACATCTATTCTAGTAAAATAAAAAAACTACAATACAGTCAAAATAACTTGTGCATTTTAATAACCTGCTGAATATAATATCCATTACAAATCATTCCAAAAGCTTGTTCATTTAGTAATATCAACAAAAACCTGCTTATTTTAATCTATTCAATAAAATATCAACAAAAAGATAAGATCCATCACAATATAATCATAACCCACAACAACATAGTCAAAATACATGTTTGGTAATATTAATACAAAGTACAACTACACTGTGATGGGTATGTGTCTGGTAATATCAACAAAAAACTGTTGCTTTGCAGGTTACCAAATTCGTTCATCTCCAATCTGTCATTTAAATTTTAAAAAAAAAAAAAAAAACAGTAGCAATAGGTTAAAGTAACCATTCACTAAATATGTTAACATGCAACCTAGAAGAGAAAAAATACAAATTTCGAAGTGAATTTCAAACCAGATTTTACCGTGTTTGTTCCGTAAATTTTTATAACTTACATTAGTTCCTCCCAAGGTGTTCATGATGCTTCTTGGCCTTTTAACGGCTATTTTAAGATTTTACTCCCTAATGGTCTATTTTCAAGCCTAAATGTTTTCCAACCGAGAGTCTTATGATTGTTTTGTAAGTTTTCACAACTTATGTTGATCGCTCCCAAGGTGTCCATGATAATTTCTAAACTTTTTCGTGCCTATTTAATGATTTTGCTCCTCGGTGGCTTATTTTCATGCGTAAGTGTTGGAACTTTACAAATTTCAAAGTAGTTTTTAAATTGGGAATCTCGTGCTTGTTCTATAAATTTTCACAATTTACATTGGTTCTTGTCGAGGTGTTCATGATGTTTCCCCGGCCTTCTTGTTCATATTTCATTATTTTGTCCCTTGATGGCCTATTTTCAACCTTAAGTGGTGGAAAAAGACATAATTCAAAGTAGTTTTCAAACTAGGAGTCACATGCTTGTTCCAATGTTGAGCCAAGTGCTTGTTCCGTAAGTTTGCACATCTTATGGTGCTCCGTCTAGGTGTTTGTGATGTTTTCTGGGTTTTTACATACATATTTCATTATTTTCCTGGGACCTTGTGCCTAAATGTCAAAAGTAGTTTTTTACTCTACCCTAGTTGAAGAAGAAATTTTCTACTAAATTGACATATAAACATAATATACTAACCAAGAAGCTTGTCCATCAGAATCTGAACTTTCCCCACTCTCAAAATTTCCCGTGATACCTTTCTGTCTCAAACACTCTATAATACTTTGTATCTTCTTACTTTGTTTCTTCTCTGACTTTTGAAACCTTGAAATTTGTTCATTTTGCTATGTTATTTGCATTTCAAGGCGTTGAACATAGTTACTATTTTCAGCAGGTGCAACAGTAGTCTTCATAGAAGAAGCAGGCCTCATGCCGAGTCCTTTCACATAACCTGACCTTGGCTTAAGCACCATGACTGACAACTCCTCTGAGCTCAAGGGGATCGCACCAGTCTGCGATAAATGTTCTGCTTGTGTCTGTATCATGTTGTCCTGTTAATTTAAAACAAATCGAACAATTATTAGTTGTTCTACCCTACAAAGCAAAATAAATAATTTTATCAAAATTAATGTGCATAGCCTTGTACATACATAATTAGCTTGGCTCTCTGATAAAATCCATTCATGCGTGTTCAAATTATAGTGGATGGCCTTGTAAAATTCTACCAATTCGGGCACTTTTTCCACTTGCAATTATCTGATTCATTTGTTTTTGAATGTCATTTCAAATATTTTAATAAGAAAGCCTACTAATCCAATAAAATAAAATAGTAGAACGCACCGAGCTATGCACCCTGACCGGGATTGATTTTGATCCACATCTATGTTTTGTTTTCATTTGCATCCTATTATTCACATTAGTTAGTGATTGTTCCTACACGATTGAAACACCAATAAAAACAACAAAACTTAACATTAGTAAGAAGAAATTTAATTTTTGACAATTAATATAAAACATTTTACCATGAATTCTTTACTATTCCATTTTTTGTCAATTAGAGAAATCCACTGATTAAGAGTAACACTTGCAGGTGGGCAGCTTCTCGCGTACTCCTCCCCTCTTGCATCCTTAAGTTGCTTGTATTTTTTGTGCAACCTATAGGTGAAAGTACTCATTCGCCGACCAAACTGTGTTTAAAATCCTTGCTACATCACTCGGATTGCCTTATAGATCAAACTGATCTTATAAAATCAAATCATTTTTTTTATAAGTTAAATAACCCAAATTTTGTTCACATACACAATTAGACGTAGCAGCAACCAACTGTGAAAAATACAGCTAGGCTAAGATGTTTGATACTGTTACATGTCTCAGATAGTTGAATGTCAGAGAGTATTAAAATGGACCTATGCATATGGATACTACCTACCCTGGCATGAACATGCTAAGAGGCAATTTTTTGAATATTTACAAGGTATGTGGTTTCTTCCAAACTTCTACGAAATGCAACTTTGAAAATTGTTTGAGTACTGTGGTGAAAATTATGTGATTTGTCTGCAGGTGAGGCCGAGGCTAGTTTAGAAAGGCTTCATCAATGTGCTGAGAAGGACCTATAGAATTACCTCAACACTGAAGCCCCTTCGAATGATTTCAATGATTTTTGCACAAAGCTGGCTGGACTGACTGGGTAATTTCGTCTAGAAATAGTCGTTTGAGTGATAAACTCTTCTATTTATGAGAAGTTATGTTACATGGACTCTTCTAAATATATGAAATACCTGTACTGAACCCTCTACACTAGGGTAAGGCTATGGGACAAGAACACAGACACAAAAATAGACACAAACACGGTAACGGATATGGACATAGACACGAGCACAGTCACAAATATGGACACCAGACAACAATTATCAGAAGTTTAAAATACAGACACAGTGGGGATGGGCACAGAGCTAGGTGGATCAGCTTTTTCAACAGCAGACTCACGCCATATGGATCTATCTTTGCCATGATCAAGCTTGGTGGGAACAGAGCCAATTCGATGGCTAACAAAAATTCAATCTTCATATTCACTTTTCGTGTTATTTTATTTTATTTTTACAAAAGAAAGAGAAAACTTATTAGGTTAGGCCAGGTTGGCCTTGATCCCATTCCAAACCCAGCAATAATATTGACATTGCTGATTAAAACCAGCCTACATGCATCCCCCACTACTGAGATTCAATGGCATTTGTAACGAGTCTCTTAGCTACAAAAACCACAGCTCCTGTTGCAATTATCCTCCCCTTCCTGGCTTCAATGTCATCATGATGATCATGCAGAGGAAAAGGCACTGTACTGTTATATGCAATGTTATGTTGTACACTGCAAAAAACACCCCAAAAATTACAAATCTGAAATGCCTATATTCATAGAAGTTAACAATACTTCACAAGAAGTAAAATCAAACTTGAAAAATATCCAATACTCATCTAAAAATTTGCAATAAAATAAGAAAATTTATAAGCAGAATTCTAAACTTGACTAAAATTTGTTCAAACCTATTTGTATTTTTACCCAAATAGATAAAAGAAGAAAACCACAACCTAAAAATTACTAGAAAGTGTATGAGTAGGAAAAACACACATCTTAGTTATCATTATGAAGTTATCCACATATAATTTGTTTCCTGATGTTAGGATAGTATATGCTTGACCTCTTTCTGGTGTCTTTCTTTTCACATCTTCTCGTTTATTGTGGGGTTGATTCTTCATAAAAGGAGAAGCAACGAAAATGAAATAAACTAATCTTCACTGGTGGATGTTGTCATTTCCCCTAGTCCTTTCAAGCTTCATCAATCAAAGGATTAGATCTATGTCCATTACTTAGTTATGATAAGCTATTTCTCTTTGAAGTTATATAATTTTCCTGGTAATACATTTCACTACGCAAGGCCGCAAACTGAAATACATAGTTATAGTTGCATTCTTACTAATCGTTAACTTCTTTCCAAGACTAGAAGCCTTTGATATCCTACCATGTAATATCTTGTTTAGCAGCACCATTCTTCTCTAATACCATGTAATATCCCCTATGCTCTATGAAGCATGGGTACTTCGAAAAACATGCCGTACCCGTACCGGGTACTTACCGGCGTACCGTACCTCGTATGGTACTTCTACATACGTACCGGGTACACGAAACACATACCCAAATTTCTTCTTCTTAATTTTTGACATACCCAGACGTACCTAGTACATATCCAAGCCGTACCGTACCTCAGTTAAAACAATTTTTTCCTTCTACTATAGAGATAAAACTCATTTTACTAAATTTCTTTTTTATTTTTTGTTTTATGCTTAACATGATTTTAAAATTAAACTATAGTTTGTAAGTTATTTAATATATTGACATTTAATTTTGATTTATACTTTTCCTTTTGGTATTAAATGTTAATTATAGGTTGGACCTTAACAAATTAAACCATTTAATTAATTTTTACATTACTCTAAACTAAAAATAAACATTTTTTTACGAGCGTACCAAGCCGTACCCGTACCCGTACCCTATTTTTTTTGAATTTTACCGTATCGACGTACCCATATTGTACCAGTACCAGTATTCGTACCCGTACCTGTGCTTCATAGCCTATGCTACACCATTCTCCTCTAATCCTTTCCATCAATCACCTCAATTTCTATTTCAAAAAATATAAAAGGCAATAGTGAAGGGTTTCAATTTTCATGTGTCATGCATCTTTTACTTGACAATAATTACCTCCAAGCGTTGGATCATCGACTTCTTATCAGCATCGTTAACCTTCTTCCACCTACAAACGCTCAGGTCTGGTATCTATGTTCGAACCTCTATACCAATCTTGGAGGCCAGCTTAGAGGCTTGATCTCCTATAGGCGCACGAAACTGTTCAGGTACAGGAACCACCATCTTTCCATCTTTCTCGACAATGCGTTGGGCTTGTGTGCTGTGTGTCAGGCCACGACCTCGTTTGTCATGTCGTGCTGTAAGGACATAATATTAATTGAGTTAGAAAGTAAACAAATGCAAGTTAGACCTTAAATTGAATATAAACAACTTTGCAAACTTACCAACGCTGTTAGATGCAGTCACCTCATGCTTAGGTTGCACATTATAAGGTGGTAAGGGTTGGGTACCAACCTCTTCACCTGGGGGATCCATCCCTTCCTCTGGGGTGGGAGTTAATGGCCCTGAATGAGACTGTAAATGAAACCCCGGTGGCATCTCTTGTTCCTGTCACACCCCAAACCCGAGTATGACCAGCTGTGGCCCACATGGCCTTAGCCCAAGGCACACGTAAGCCTAAAAACGAATCCATAATCACATTGAACAACTAAACAATAGTCCAATAATAAATAACCAAAACTCAATCCAATGACATGTCACAATTATAAACGGAAAAATCAACCATAATCAAAACCATCCAAACTTATGCAATATAAACAGCCCACATATCAAAATAATCCTAAATGAACCCCAATAAAAGTAAATAAATAAATATGCACAAACTTGACATAACACTCTAAAATAAATGAATGTCCTAGAAATCTATGCAATCGAGTCCCCGCTATGCCATGAGTCCACTCTAAGTCCTTCTAACACCTGAAAATGGTAAACAACTAAGTCAACTGATAGCACAATGAGTAGCAACATGGATAGTATATACAGTTTTGAAAACATGAATCAATTCCAAAATAAGACGTATATCATAGAAACTAGATTGGCATACAGTTTGATAAATAGAATTTGTTTCAAAAAGAAGGTTCCACAGTTCAATAGTTAAAATACTCATGTCTCTCAAGAACATGATAAATGACATTGTCCACTTAAAACAGATTACAACATGAACACCAATAATTTTCTGGGTACCAAGAAATAACAAGTAACATGTCGCACAGTTCTCAAGGCTATAAGCCCCGTTGGATCTAATACCGAACTAAGAGTCATTCTTAGGGTGGCAACCTGGGCCTTTTCTCTAAGACGATCTGATTAAAGGTCACCTAGCTTAACCTAGGTCTTTTCCTTACAATCGTTGAGCGCTAGAGTCATTACGGCCCAACCCGGATTTTTTCCCTAGTGGCCAGAGTCACCAAACACAGTGGAATAATTTCCCTAGACTAAAATACACAGATGGTCCCAATAATCAATACACATCAGTTTCGCAAAACATGATAGTTCACCATTATAAACATGAGACCAAAACAAATAGTTTACAGTATGCCAAGTTCACACATGTTTCAGAAATAATTTGATTCCGTTGATAATATAATAATTTATCAAAACAGTTTATTCTTGAAACAACAATTTAATAACAGTTCAAAGTAGAGGAACATTAATAAAAATATGTAGCATGAAACTACTCACCTGAAAACAAAATAATATAATCTTCGAATAGAGTATGAAAGTCTAACTAGTGCCCTGAACCAAGTATGAAAACTACACGTCACTACTAATTTAAAAATACTAAAGAATAAGAACTAAGTAACCCCAAACTAAAGCGCAATAACACGGCTCAAACCAACTCACTGTTACTCTTAAATATTGCCTAAGTTCATGTTCTTCAAGGTCTAAAATCACCCAAAACATGGGTTCAAATCGAAACTTAATTAAAAGTAACTTTAAGATAAAACAGAATTTTAAACTAGTTTTCTCAATCTATTCGCTAAATTTGAAAATTAAAAACCCACTCCACGTTGTTTGAAAAATTCTAAAACCCTCCAGATATCAACTAATATATCCTAAGTTTCAAACCCAAATGGTCTCACTTAATTTGCTTATCAAAATAATTATCTACAATTAATTATATCTAAACAAGTTGTTTTCTGCAACACTTTAAAGAAATTAATGGTTCTCTTAGTATACATGAGAAATCAACGCAAGGCCAAAAACGTACAAAACTAGACTCGTAACCGGTTCTAATGACACTGATTTGATAATTTTCGGATGTGTACCCAAAGAGAACAACACTCCCGAACTTACTGTTTCAAACCAATTTTTTGGACAGATTTGAACGCATCATTTTATATGAATTTTGACTCCCAAAATTTATGAGAAAATTCAGATATGCAATTCAATATGTAATTAATCTACTATAAAAATTTCAGCTCAAAATTCATTCGTTTGATATGGTTTCTTGATTTTTAAAGTCTGTGATTCTGTACATAATTTTTGGACTAAGAATTATACCATTCATTATACATGAATTTAACTCCTCAGATTTCTTCACAGTATATATATACACAAATTACATACACCTACAACCTCCCCATCAATGAATTAAATCATAAAATAGAATAAGGATAAAGAACAAATATAAAATAAAGAAGAAAGTTAGAACCCTACCACACACCCAAAAGTTCTTTGATTGCAACTTCTTTTTTTTTTTTTCTTCTCTCAAAGTCTCTCCCATGGCTGCTGTGTTGTTGCCCTATGTGGTGAACAAATAATAGAGTAGGGTTTGTATTTATTTTATTTTATACTAGTAGTTGGATACACCTAAAGCATGTGTAGGTTAAATATATAAATAAATATACAAAACATATATATAAGTTATATGCAACTCAAATGGTAAGAGTCTTATATATTAACCTTGTGATTTAGAGTTCAAGTCACACCCTCTTTTCTAATTTTTTTTAGGTTTAAAATTAATTAAAAGATCATTCAATAATAATTAATTTGCAATTTATGATTCACCGTCAAAATATTTGAGATTGTGAAATTATTATTATTTAATTTTTTTACTTGATTTGTATATTTGGGTTCTCACGGTTCCTGATGAAATAACACAATCAAATAGTAAAGAAGATATTTAACACAGTTAAAATATATTTTAAAAAAAATATGAAGTTTAAGATATGTGAAGAAGATATTTAAATAGTAAAAGACATGTTGACACACAAATATAAAATAATGTATAAAATACCTTGCGGTAAAAAGAACCCAATGACTTATCATCACTGTCGTTCTCACTCTCTGACGGTTTATACTCATCATCATCATCTACCTCAACCCTAATTCCCTTTTCCTTTGCATTTGCACATTTGGGCTGAATGACAGTCATCAAAGAATTTGTAATATTCTTCACTCCAAGATTGTTCATTATCTCACAGTTCTTCTTGATTCGCTTATTTCTTTGTTTCTCATATTCTGTTAGCTTCTTAGTTCTCAAATCACCGGGCTTCAGCCATTGTTTTTTTCCTTTGACCATTTTCTACAACTATATAACACCATTCAACTTTAATTGGAAAATATAGACAATATAATTATGCACCATTAAATAAAAGAAGAAAAACATAATCCCAAAATATCCAAAACACCTTAATTGAAAGGTACTTTACGTAAGCTTGTCATACCAAATAGATTAAATGTTTCTAGCGAACTTGTCGCCAAACCATAATCCAAAAGGTATAAAATTTAAACTTGGCACATGACAAAAACTCAAAAACATTACTCATCATGACAAAGCAAAGCAACAGCAACAGCAGCTCAGGCAGAGCAGCAGTAGCTCCATAATTCTAAACAATGGGATCTTTTGATAAGGCAGAGCAACAGTGTATCCACAGGCAGAGCAGCAGAAGCCATAGTAGTCAGCTGCAGCCAAGGCTAAAGTCCACAGACAGAGTAGCAATAGCCGCCAGCTACAGCCAAGATCACAGTCCACAGACAGAGCAGCTAATACTACAGCAGCTGCAGCTGCAGCTCTCTCTATGGTTTAGTTAGACAGTTATAGTCAGGTTTAGTTAAACAGAGCAGATAAAAGTTAATTTGGTTGGGGAAGCAAGCTAATTTGGCTGATTGTATTGTTGGTGGAGGTGTTAGGAGATTTAATATACAGGCAACAAATTGTTGATGGGTTTGGTGAATCAATGGTTGAGCCATGGTTGGCTGCTCATGGTGATCCTTCTAGGTAACATGCTTTTGGTGTTCTTACTCATTTGTTCATAATTTCAATTTTTATACCTTTGATTAATTTTGGGTTTTGCTTTAAATTGGAATTAATAGTGATATGTAAGTCAAGTCTCACTAGTCTGAACTATGGAGTTTCTGAAAAATGCATATTTTCATTCTACATAACAACGACGTAATTCCAATTCCATGGAAATCCATGAAAAATCGCGTCTTGAATTGGCAGAACCTAAATACAACATTGAATGCGGACCGACAAGAACAAAGAAACTATAACCAAAGTCCATATAACTCTATTGGCATCAAAGCTATGAACCAACATCTCTATTATAAAGCAAGAACTAACAAG
Organism: Camellia granthamiana; assembly: GCA_036172215.1. Taxonomy (NCBI): domain Eukaryota; kingdom Viridiplantae; phylum Streptophyta; class Magnoliopsida; order Ericales; family Theaceae; genus Camellia; species Camellia granthamiana. The sequence continues at coordinate 107,959,185 of CM069905.1, read as the reverse complement.
ATAGACAACCGTTTAATGATGTCCAGCTTGGGGTTTGCTTTTCATTTGAATCTTATAAGTGGAATTCAATGCTCGTTTACATTCTACGTATGAAATAAATTGATAATATTGTCCATTGGTCATATCAATAGTACAGTGGTTTCTTATTTTGCCTCATGTACATAATCCTAAAAATATTAATAGATACATAATCAACCTTCTAGTGGTTTGATGGAAAAATATTACTTCTAAAAATACATATAGGTAAACAAAATAATAAAGATGGGGGCATGTTCATGCAAGAGAGAGAGAGAGAGTCTGAAGAAATGGTAACTGACATAAGTTTTGTAATCAAGTTTTTCTACAATGGAAGCATCAGTTATGGTATTCACATTGGCTTCACATTGGTTCATCCTGTGGTTCTCCAAAACACTATTTCACCTGTTTTCTACAATCTAAAAAAACATTACAAACAAACTTCACAAACACACACACACACACACACACATATATATGAGATCAAATAATTCAAGATTAACCCTCATTCCATAAGAATCCACATACTACACATTCAAATGGACAGGTTTGGATGGGTTTGGGTGGGTTATAAATGGGTTGGGTTGGGATGGAAGTGCTAGCAGATGTGGTGGCTATAGGGGTGGTGGGGAATGGCGGTGGTAGAGAAGTGGTTGTGGTAAGGTAAGTGATGGTGGTTGCGTAGTTGGGCTGACTCAAAGAACAAAAAAATAAATAAGTTGGGTTGGGTTATCTAATGGATAATTATTAGGTAGTTTCGTACTTACCCACCATGTAAGATTCAATTTTTTTTTTTTTTTTTTTAAAGATTCATTTTAAATAGGTATAAGTAGGTCATGACTCATTTAAATTTCTAATGAGATTGGTCTGTACTTACCCTTCTCTTTCTCTAGGAGGAGTCTAGCATGCACAATTTACCAAACGAAAAAAAATCAAATTTGTACTTTCTACTACAAGTATAATGCATAACTTCAAAGTCTCATGGAATCTACAAGGCCCAATCAAGGGGAAAATAATATACAACCTAACTTTATTCACTAATATATCAAATTCAGGTACTGATTCTTTCAAAGTGGAAATGGTCTGAATGGTTCTGAACCCCTAAATGATTGAAAACTTTACATCTTATAAGAACAAACTCATGAAACCTAGAGATTCATATCTTTCTAGAAACCGATTTATATTGATTTCCTTGTTGGAAAGCAAATTGTGAATATTTTATTTTTTCAAAAAAGGCATGCCCATTAGAAATATAATGAATCAATTATGTCTCACATGAATGGACAGTAATTGTTCCAAGTTATATGAATCATATTGAGACCCAATGATGTTTTT